>PVIW01002168.1:0-2500 GCA_004026585.1 Noctilio leporinus
TTGAGCATTCTTTCATATGCCTCTGGGCCCTTTGTATATCTTCCTCAGTGAGTTGTCTGTTCAGGTCCTTGGCCCATTTTTTAATTGGGCTGTCTGTCTCCCTGGTGTTGAGTCGCATTAGTTCTTTGTATATTTTGGAGATCAGACCCTTGTCTGAGGTATCATTGGCAATTATGTTTTCCCATACAGTTGGTTCCCTGTTTCCAGATTTCTGACAATGAATTTCCCACTCTGTATTATTCAGTAACTGGAAAATATTAATATTTCTTTTTGTATTTTCTCCAAAATAATATATTATAAAATTAATTTTTAGTGTAAATTATTTTATTTGATAGCATACAAACTCATGCTTGGAATATTTTCTCTTGGAAATTTAGAGACAGAAAATTCAAGTCAACATTTTAAGATAATATATAGGAGCAAACAGAGTAATAATTATTAAATTAGAAAGGTAAAATGATGTGGATTTTTAATGAGTAATAACCAAAAGTAAATATTATTTAAAATAGTCATAGATCTTTTACGCTGAAACACCAAAAAGAAGTTAGAAAAAAGCACATCCTTCTTCATTTATTGAGAGATAAAATTAAGTAAGCTTTGATGTGTCATTTATCAACAGAGAAAGTAACACAAACCTCAGAAGAGTAGGACTTTTGTTTAATCTCTTCTCTAATATGTTCCCTGGAACCTAGAACACTGTTTTACACTTCCCACTCACTCAAGAAATAAGGGTTGAACAAATGGAAGGCGTACTTTTCTAATGAAACATTTTTATCTCTCCTACTCTTTTCCCTTACTTTCTCTGTTCCTATATGTTATATTGGATTTATTTTATTCTTACTTTTCTATCTCTGAGCTTTTTCCATCCTCCTCTTCCACCCAGATTCTTTGATCTAAGTTCCAGTTTTATAACGTGACTTTTGGGGGAACCATCCTTGAGACAACACACAAGAATAGTTTCCTCCTGTTCTTTGAGACAACACATGAAAGTAGTCTCCTCCTATTCTTTGCTCTTATATCATCCTTATTCCCTTTTCAGTGAAAGTCATCAGATTAGCAATTATTGCTTTAAAGCTACTATCAGTCCTCTTAATGAATGCATTATTCCTGACCTATCAGGGCTTATTATGCCTATTTTCTGTTCTAACTCTAAGGCCAAATGCCTGGAACATGGTGGGTGATCAACAAATATATGAGACCTAAACAGAGACAGGATCAAAGGATGTCATTGCACTGATCAACTTATTAATTCTTGTGGTCTCTTATGTCAGGTGCCAGTTTTGAGAATTATTAGACCTTTATTTCAAGGTGGTTCAGAATAATAGTATAGTATAGGTATACTCCACCATAAAAATGCACAAAATGTAAGAGAGTAAATTAAAATATATGTGATTCATTGGAATAAAATAGTTTTGGTGTTTCAGAAAAACATTTACCAGATTATTTTGGGACAGTATTCTCCTCTAAACTATGTCAAACATGAATCAAACATGATTCTTTATGCCTACTGTGTGCAGAGCTATTTGATTTGTGCTATCAATTTTAAATAATTTGATTTGCATATACCTTTATGGGGAAATAGCATTTGCCTGGCATATCTGTGTATGAAAAGCTTATGTATAAATAGATATTTATGGATTTTAGCCCAAGTGTTAAAAAAGTAAATAGGCACATATGCCATTCTGTTCCACATGTGTGTTTTTCCATTTTAATAAAATATTTATGAAAAATAAAGACCCTAATAAATAATATGATCCCAATGTGGCTAGAGTCTAAATGTGTAATAGATATATTTTCTTTATTATACAAGGATAATTATGGGATTTAGCTTAGATATTTTTTAAATAGGTACAGTATTATGCTTTATATGTTTGTTTTTACTATTTAAATAAATATATGAAAAATGAGGATACTAAAAACCAATATGATTCTAGTATGCATAAAATCCAGAAGTATTCTAGATATGTTGCTCTATTCTATGAGGAAGGACATTTTCAGAATAATAGAAAATACTTAACATTTGTACATATCATCAATTTGTTGTTATCTTTTATGTCAAGAAGTAGAGCCATAATTTATAAAATGAACCCTACTATAAGAATGTTAGTTTGCTGCAAAAAATATATTTGGTAAATTCATCAATGACATTAACTCCACAATTAAATGATCACCTGAAATCTAATTCTGCAAAAATATGAATTCACTTACCCTATCACTATCCTTGGTAGAACTCAAGTCTCTCAAAGCCTTATTCTAGTATATAATTAAGAGATAATAGCATTTTCCCTTTCTCAACTCAGAAGTAACCAAATTCTACAGTATGGTCAGTATTAATTTACTTAATAAATTTGCTCCTTAAAGGTTTTCTCATGTACTGAATTTTTATAAATTAAGTATTTTAATCAAACTTTTAATTTACTTTCATATCTTAAAGAATTGACATAAATAAGAAAATTTCTGACAAGTATTATAATCCAAATTATCCAATTGTTTTTAAAAT
>PVIW01002168.1:5000-28026 GCA_004026585.1 Noctilio leporinus
GGTATGCTATTTGCAAAAGCATCAAACAAAAGTGAAATACATAGGTATTAACTCACTGCTGTAAAAAATAAAACTTAAAAGTTTCTGTGGATGTATGTAGCATTTTTCTGACCTTTTTTAACTTCACCAATTCTAGCTTAGGAAAAGTACATGTCAATGCATAAATGAAATAATTATATTAAAATTATTGCAGGCCTTTATTCTTAACAATATGATGTAATTTAATGTCCCCAAATTCATTTGTTCTGATTTCTTTAAGCCCAAAACTTTCTATTATTTCAAAATAGCAAAGTAATTGAACTTTTCTAATTTCCTTAATAATCTAGCACAGGAGATAGTATTGCCATGAGATTTTTCAAGAGGGTTTAGACTAAAGAATATGATAATGGTAATTGTAAGGATGGTGTCAACTGAGAAAATTTTGGTTGATGTCATTTATAAGGATAAATGAATTAGATACCACCCACCTAAAGTATGCAAATAGTGTGAACTGTAGCTAACTAATAATAACCAATATAAAGTTATAGATTGCTAAGTGGACTGGGTACCTCATTGTTCTGTTCTGCCCTGTTCACATGTTGTAAAGTTCCCGAGGTCAAGCAGCAGCGCAGTTCTTTATTTCCTGGCCTCCAGGCTGAGAATGCCACCTCAAGTGCCAATTTGTGATTATTGTGATGGCTGTGTTCTGAGATATAGACTAATGCCTCAGGAATTGGACAGAGATCAAACAATTCACTTACCCCTGGGTAGCAAGCTGACATGGATGATGATAACTTTTAGCCACTACCAATATGTTCTAAGTTATACCAATACCAAGAGGTATAAATTTTGCCATTTCATCTATTAATGCCTGGATTTTTATTTTGATAGTGTTTCCTATGATAGGATGAAACTGATTATCCATTTCAGTTTACCACTAACATGAGTAAAATGTATTAGATGTTTAATGCTTTCTTACATTTCCATTCAGTATGAAAAGCTGTAATGCAAATATTCACACACAAAATTGTCTACCTTCAACCAAAAATGAAAGTACTACGTAGGATGCATGTAGGAAAAGTCGCTTCTAAGTTTCTATTATCTATGCTAGTGATAATGATATGCTAAATAAACCAGAAATATGTCAGTGTGCTAAAAATATTATATATGTTTATGTTTTATATAATACCTAATTGTTTATTTTACATGTATAATGATTTATAAAATGTGATAAGATGTGAAGATATATAAAAGTTTTACATAGTACTCAGAATATGTGACTTACTATATGATGCTGATCCTGATATTTCAATTTTATTTAGTTAATATTATATCTTTTCTGACACAGGATCAAGGTCAAAATGCAATATCAAGTATAATGACAAACAGTAAAACTAAATAGCAAGCAATAACTAATCTTCATTAAATCTCAACAAATTTATCTTGGTTTCATTTGCCAGGAAATTAACTTAGAAATGTTAATTAATAGTTGTGAAATCATATAGCTAGAGAGCAAGAGATGCAGGATTTGAATTCACAGCCAACACCAAAAGTCTTTCATTCTTTCTTCGAAATGGATTCTCAGACTTCAACGTGCATCAGAAACACCAGCAGGTTTGTTGAAATACACAATGCTAATCCTAACCTTCAGATTCAGGATATCTTAGTTAGGCCTAAGATTTTGCATTTCCAGCAAGTTCCCACATGATGCTGACTCTGCTGGTTCAAAACTAGGACTCTGAGAATTGCTGTTTTACCATTCCGGTGCCTTTCAGAAGAAGACAGAAAGAAAATGAAGGTAGCAGGCTCATCTCATCACGACCTCAGAGGAAGGTGTTTGGCCATTAAAAACATAATCCCGGCCCTGGCTGGTAGCACAGTGGATAAGGCGCCGGCCTGTGAACCTAAAGGTCGCAGGTTCGATTCCCCAGCCAGGGCACATAACCAGGTTGCAAACCAGGTCTCCAGTAAGGTCTGAGGCTGGAGGCAGGTGAAACGCAACGGTACATTGATGTCTTCCTCCCTTTCTGCCTCTCTCCCTTCCCCTCTTTCTAAAATAATGAAATAAAATATTAAACACACACACACACACACACACACACAATCCCCAGGGTCACACCTGCCTTTGCATGAGTCCTGGCTCCACTACTTAAAATGTGCATGTCTGTCTTTTTACCCCAGTATCCTCCTCTGTAAAACAGAGGTATTAATACTAATTCCAATCCCATAGAATTGTTGTGAGACTTACAAGGACCAACATGCATAAAATACATACTTAGAACTGGGACCGGTATATAGTATATATTCAACAAGTGATAACTATTATTAACACAACTCATTAATCTGAGATTCCCAAGTGTGGAAAAAAATTTAAAGACATTGATCTATCTGGTTATTATTTTCTGACAAAAGAAATATATAAGCAACTTGATAGGAAAATTTCTGAAACTAAATTAAGAAAAAATCCATTGTATTAGTTTCATATAGCAGTGGCTAAAATTTTTAAGCTAAGTTTTATAAAGACACAGACCATATTTCAAGTAGGTGATACTTATATTGATCTTCCATAAATTGTGGTAGCATAACATAACAGTAAATCATAAATCAGTGAAGGGATTTCTGAAATGAGCTGGGATAATAGGTCCTAGGCACTTTGCTTTAAGATGATTTAGCTTAAGTTCAAACTCAAAAAGTGTAGATGAATAGAGTGTGCAAATCTATTAGACTCTGTCTGAAATATTAGATGTTATATGTGATGCAGATTTGTCAGCAGTGCTGGATCATAGTTGATTTATCTCTAATTGTCTAACAATAAACATGTTGGCTGAAATGTGAATAATATTTGAGAAATCAAAGATTCAAATATACCATTCTATTTACTAAATTTAAGAACCAAGCTTCTTTTCACAGAGAAAAAAAGGTCAAGTGACTTCATGTGTGTGAATAACATGGACCATTCAATACACAAGTAAGATGACTAGGAAAAGGTAAAGAGAGATGGGGGTGGGAGGAGAGATAGAGAGAAAAAGAGAGAGAAGGGAAGGAAGGGGAGGGGAGAGCAGGGAGGGAAGGACTGCAGGGGAAGGAAAGAGAGGGAAAGCAAGGGGAGATGCTCTTCCTCAGAGGGTACTTTTAAGACTCTTCCACTACAAGAAAGCCCAGACCTAATGGTGAAGAGAGTATTTCCAAAAAAAGTAAAAATCAAATTAATTTGGTTAAAAACATATTTAGAATGATTTCTATTTTTAATATTAAACACAAACAAGCCTGTCTGTCTGTCCGTCTGAATCTACCTCCCCTGCCTCTTTGAGGAAGCAGGTAGTGATGAAAATGTCATTGTCTTACTAAAGAGAAACATTATTTTTAATTAAAAATCTGTTTCTTATTGTATTATTTTTCATTACCACTTAGCCCCCTTATACCCCTGCTCCCACAATCACCCCACTTGTTGTCCATGTCCATGAGTAATTTTTCCTTTTTTCTCAATTCCTCCACCCTCAAACCTCGCCCACCCCTGACCTAGCTGTCAGAATGTTATTTTTACTCTGGCCAAACTTCAGAAGGACTTCTCCTCCAGTGAAAGATCAAATTCTATAGTTCAACTATCTACAAGAGCAAATCCATTTCCACTATATTTTTGAATATCTCTAATCTCTATGGAGGACCTTCCTAGTCTCATTTCTATAGCAATTCAAAATCTTAATGTATTTTATTACTCAAAAGAAGTTAAAGTTAATATTAACCTAACAAATCTTTCAAAGCCTAAAAACAAGCACTTCATATTCGATTAACGTGTATAAATCCATGGAACAATGTAATTTCTATGTTTACAGAATATAAGATCTAGGAGTGTTCCTCTGCCTCTAGCTTAAACCACCTCTAACTCATTTTCAGAAAGGGAATGAGTGAATTATAAATTACAAACTTAGTCCTATAAGAAAAAGTTGAGTCACTTTTATAATGGTTTAATGTTTGTTCTGTCTTTTATAGACATCATATTCACCAGTATTTACAGTATCTGAAACTCAAATGTCCCAGGAGTAGGAAATGGAAGTTCCGGGGGTTTTTATAAGCTTCCTGTTGCTAAGGTAACCACATCCTTGATATCCATGTGTTTGACATGTCACTCTCATTTTGTGTCTGGCTCTCAGAAAGCCAGCACTGGTGCATGACATCAAAGAAACACGAGAAATGAAAACAAGACAAAGGCATAGAAAACTGTTTCTTCCTAAAGGTTTTTTTTTTTTTAATAATAAACTCTCTCAAGCTAATGCTGAAATTCTAAAACTCCAAAACTCAAGTCATAAAGAAATTCAATAATTATCTATAGATAATATTACTATCAAGAAACACACACAAAAAAGTTTTTACATGATGAAGTATAGAAGAACATTCGTGCATGTTTCAAAAGCAAAGAAAAATGAAATCTGTGAACAGTTCAATAAACTCAATGAACTTTTATAAAAGGTATTTTAAGTCTAAATATACCTACCATAAATGCCTAAACATCAAAGTCAGATCAGCCATAAGACACTGAATCAACATAAAATATGTTTAAAGGAACAGCAATTTATTTTTACGTTAAATATGAACTTATCTATTAATATTTTAATCACTGTTTATTTAAAGTGGTTCTTTTAAATATTTACACTATTTATTTACATATGGTTCCTTTCTGGGGTGAAATATATTAGGTTTAGGTCAAGAAAATTTCAGCAATTTAAAATTTGCTGAAATTATGAATTCAGCAATCATAATTTATATATACCATAAAAATTTAGAGATATTTTCCTAAGTTTCCAATTAAAATCAAACAAATTACCTCATGGAATAACAAGCAAGGCAAAAATAACTGATTAATCAAGAACCATCATTTTTTAACATTAGTTTAGGCCTATCTTTATTATTATTGACTTTAGTCTACAGGTTTCAATATTAAAATAAAATTCTAAGGCTTATCTATCTATGTGGAGATCAGAAATATACCACCTTCTTTTGATTCAGCATAATCTTTAGCACACAGCATAAATAATGGCCCTGCTTCCATCCTTTTCTCCTTTTAAAAGTCCCTACCTCCCCAACAACCCATCAGCCCCTGATAACTCCTTCAAGTCATGCCTCCACAGATTGAGCTAAAGCTTAAATTGCTGAATATGAAGTATGGAAAGGGCTTCAGTGTCACCCCACAATGTTAATATATGGACAAATGGTCAAAAAGTGAATTGCATTACAGAGGACACTTCTCAATACAATATAAATATTGTATCATCATTTTAGCACCTTGCTGGCTGCCACTGAGTTTAATGTTACATTTTTTTTTTTCCTTTGAGAGAAAAGGTAATAGAAAACTCATGACATTAAAGTTCTAATCAAAATGTTTAATACTAGGATAAAGTTATTTTTAAAATTACCTAATCATTATCAACAGGTTTTGGAAGCAATTAGGATTGTACCTTATCTCAGGTTGAGTAGAAAGTACAGAAACGATTTGATTCTCATCACGCATAGACATCGTCTGTTTTTGTAGTGACAGAGTATTAACAGCTACTATTAAGGAACATGAAAAATGAAGTTCATAAGTTAGTGAGTTTTGCTGAAAATTAAAGAATTGTGAGACTGATATAGACATGGTTTTTCACACTGTGGTTCAGATTAGCTGAGTCAGTTTGGCTCCAAGTAAATATTTTTTTAAACAAAAAAATAAATAATTTTCTTTATAAGCAAAAAATCTAACTTTCTTCTGGGATAAGTAAGTGGTAAAAATACCATGAAAACTTAAAGGTGCACTAATTGCTGTTCTGTTTCTCACCAGGCAGTCCAATTTCACATTAGTTCAATAAAAGCCCCAGTAAAAATCTATTAAGAATACACTTCTGTTTCTGGGAAAAAGAACTTGGTTTACCAAAAATAAAACAAATGAGCAAAATATAAAGGTTTCAAAGACACTAGGCATAAAGGACAGTGATCCTAATGGCCAGAAAACAAATGAGCTGGGTGCTATGATGTCCCCATTTTAGAGCATTGAGAAGGGTTCTTGACAACAAGACAGAGAGGAAGAACCCAGATGGAACCTGGCAGAATCCCTGAATCCCTGATATAAATCTCAAGAGTTCAAGGTCTGGAGAGAATAAGATAGCTAGAGTTTGCAGGCATGATGCCAAATATGAAACATGTTTATAGAGAGAATATCAGATCTTCAAAGGGTCTTAATGGAGTATTGATGAGGAACACCCAAGGGTAGGGAAAGAATAATCCTAAAGATTAGAAGGAACAATATTTGTGCTCCTTCAGAAGCAACAACGTGCCTATTTCCGTCAGACTGGCTGTAAAAACTTCATAATATAGGGGCAATGGAAGGGTACATACCAGGATTTTATCTAAACTAATCTAGTTCTAGATTAATAGGTTCTCTGTTCCCACCTAAGTTAAAAGGAAGACCCCCAAAGACCAAATGCTTTCTACTCTTAACTAAATTCCAAAACAAAGGGCAAAAATATTTATGGAAATGCAAAAATCTTTATCCTCCGGCAAGGTAAATTTTATAACTTATAATGAAAAAAATATCAGAAATATTAGAAAGATCAGACCAGGAGAATCTGGTGAAGATGGCAGCCATGGCTCACCTTTTTGCACAACCACATCAAAATTACAACTAAAATATAGAATAATCAGCCAGAACCATCAGAAATCAAGTTGAATGGAAGTCTAACAGCTATGAAATTAAAGAAACCACATCCATCAAGATGTGTAGGAGGGGCACAGACGCAGAATGGGCTGGTCTCTCACCCACAAGTGGTGGATAAAAATTTGTGAGAGATATCTCAGGAGTGAGGAGTCCCAGCCCCACACCAGGACCCATAGCCCAGGATTCCAGTGCCAGGAAGATAAGTCCCACAACTTATAGCTGCGAAATCCAACAGGGAGACCCTGTCTGGTGTGGCTCAATGGATTGAGCACCAGCCTGCGAACCCAAGTATCTCTGGTTCACTTCTCAGTCAGGGCACATAACCAGGTTGCAAGCCAGGTCTCCAGCCAACTGGAAGCAGCAGGTTGATATTTCTCTCCCTTTCTTCCTCCTTGCCCTCCCCTCTTTCTAAAAATAATGAATAAAGTCTTTAAATACAAATAAACAAAAAAACTAGCAGGGATTGAGTCATTGGAAGAAACTTCTGGAGTCCCCAAATAGTTCCTCTTAAAGAACCCACACATGGACTCACCTACTCAGACTCACTCCCTCTGAGCTCCAGTACTGGGGTAGCAGCTTGAAAAGCAGCAGTGATATAAAGGGAGAAACTGAGGCATCTGGCATCAAGGCCAGCAGAGGCCATTGTCCCTTTTCTAAATCCTCCCCTGACAGAGCCAGTAAGCTAGTGCCGTATCTGAGACTCCATCAACTGGTTAACACTGTCTGACCTACTTTAGAAATCCCCAGAGACTCTGCCCCATCAAATGTACAGGTCCACCCAGTCTACTTTTCCATAAGAATGGCTGGTCCTGCCTCTTGCTTCACAACTTCCTAAATCCTCTCAAAAAGCAACGGCTGGCCTCAGTGAGGCCTTATCCCACAAGCAGAGAGCTGAGACTCACAGCTTAGCTTCTGCTGAGCATCTCCAAGCTGGGCAAAAGTATTAGATTTTTCAGACTGCTTTATAGCTCAGACAGGGTGCCCAGGGCAAAACACAGGTTGGGTCTAACATTGGGCTGCACCACCCAGGAAGCCCTAGAGCCAATGCACCCAGTGGACAGCTATAGACCATGTCAGAGCACCACCACCCTGCCACTGCTCAGCTGATCCTTCACGGAGGGCAGAGGTTGGTGGTAAGTGGTCACAGCCAGTCCTTGCAACTGACTGGCCTGCATAAATCCCTCCCATTGATCTGTCAAGAGCAACAAAGGCTCCACAATAAGAGAAGGGTGTACTCAGCTCACACAAAGGGCATACCTATAGTGCTCAGCTTGGGTGAAAGGGGAGGCTATGCCACTGGAAACCCACAGGAGGCCTGCATTAGGCCATACTACCAAGATACACAGTCAAAGCAGCTCCATCCAATACATATAAACAAACACAGGATTGAGAAGGTAAATAAATATGGACTAAATGAAAGACTAAAACAAAACTCCAGAAAAATTAAACAGAACAGAGATAGCCAACCTATCAGATGCAGAGTTTGAAACACTGGTGATCAGGATGCTCAGAGAAATAATGCGTACAGCCACATAATAAAAGAAGATGTGAAGGTTATACAAGTAAATTAAAGAAAAATATATAGGGAACCAACAGTGATGGGAAGGAAGCTGGGATTCAAATCAACGATTTGGAACAAAAGGAATAAATAAACATTTACCCAGAACAGAAAGAAGAAATAAGAAATAAAATTTAAAAAATGAGAGTATTAGGAACCTCTGGGATAATATTAAACATACTAACACCCAAATCATAGAGTTACCAGAAGAAGAGGAAAGCAAGAGATTGAAATCTTATTTGAAAAAATTATGAAAGAAAACTTCCCTAATTTGGCAAAGGAAATAAATATACAAGTCCAGGAACCACTGAGAGTCCCAATCAAGTTGAACCAAAGAGGGCCACACCAAAACACATCATAATTAAAATGTCAAAGGTTAAAGATAAAGATAGAATCTTAAAAGCAGCAAGAGAAAAGAAGAGAGTTACCCACAAAGGAGTTCCAATAAGACCTTCAGCTGGTTTCTCAAAAGAAACTTTGCAGGCAAGAAGGGGATGGCTAGTATTGAAAGTGATGAAAAACAAAGACTTACAACCTAGATTACTCTCTCCAGCCAATCTATCATTTAGAATGAAGTATGGATAAAGTGCTCCTCAGACAACATAAGCTAAAGAAGTTCATCATCACCAATCCATTATTGTTATGGAATGTTAAAGGGAGTTATTTAAGAAAAAGAGGATGATCAAAACTATGAACATTTAAATGACAACAAACTCAGATCTATTAACGACTGAATCTAAAAAATTAAAACAAATTAAGCAAATAAATAGAACAGGGACAGAATCATAGATATGAGGATCATTTGGAGGGTTATCAGCTAGGAAAAGGAAGGGAGAGAAAGAGGGAAATGGTGCAGGGATCAAGAAGCATAATTGGTAGGAACAAAATAGACAGGGGGATATTAAGAAGAGTATAGGAAAGGGCAAAGCCCTTACATGCACAACCCATGGACATGAACTAAGCAGAGGGGGGTGGGGGGGTGGGGATTACTGGAGGGAAGTGAGGTACAAGGCAAAGGGGAGACAAAGGGAAAAAGACTGGGACAACTGTAACAGTATCATCAATAAAATATACTTTAAAAATAAACAAAAAAGGAGAAGATGAGGTTATTAAAATAATCATTATAACTTTATCCCATATGTTTTAAAATCAAATAAATAGTATAAAAATAACCAAAATCAAACTTCTAGCTATAAAGACTACAATGTATGAGATTGTACTGAATATACTGAATAAGACAACCTGCAGATTGCATATTATTAAAAAAAAAAAAAAAAAGAAAGAAAGAAAGACAGAAATAGTGAGCTGGAAAACATAACAAAATTAACTATCCAATAAAGTCCACAGGAAATAACTGAAAAATAAACACAGTTTAGCATTGTTTTAGAATACCACAGCTCAATGGTTTATATAGTATGTTCACATAAATGTCTAGTAAAAACCACTTATTTGTATACTTTATGGAATTCTTCAACATGTAAATTATATCTTAACAGAGCTTTTTAAAATATATGAGCTGTGGGCAACTTTGAAGGGCCTAACATATATATATGGAGACTTTAAAAAAAGAAAAAGAGGAGGGCAGAAAGAAAATTTGTAGAAATAATGAACAAGGAGTTTTCACATTTTATAAAAAGTATAAACCCAGAGATCCAATAAGAGCCACATATTGCAAGTACAACAAGAAAATAAAGGAATACAATAATCAAATTGTAAGGGGTAAGAGAAAACCTTAGAAGTAGCCTGAGTTAAAAAGTAATATTATATAGAGACACAGGGAAAAGAATGGCAATAGATGTCCCATTTACAAAAATAGTAAGCAAAAAGGTAGTAGACCAACAGTTATTGAAAGAAAATATTTATCTTGAAATCAGGCAGAATTAGTCCTTCCATTTTGCTCCCCTCTTTCAAGTTGTTTTGGGTACTCTAGGGTATTTAAATTTTTATATAAATTCATATGAATTTAGAATTAGCTTGTCAATCTCAACAAACAAGCCCACTGGGATTTTGATTGGGATTTTTTTGAATCTATAGGTAAATTAATAGAAAATTGACATCCTACCTATATTAAATCTTCTGACCCATGAATATGGTATATCTCTTTATTTACTTAGGTCTTCTATGAACCTTGGTTGGTAAAGATGTGTCAATGTTGTCTCATTGAATGTAACTAATCACCACATTTTTTTTCCTGGTGAATGCTGTGGGCAGGGTGGCAGAATGGGAGAGGATATGTGGAAATCTATTTTCCCCTCAATTATATGGTGAACCTAAAACTTCCCTAAAAGCTAAACTGTATTAATAATTTTAAAAAACAATGATCTCAAATCAATAACTTAACTTTCCATTATTTTAGTTCAGGAAAAAAATAACAGAAACTATAAATTGAAGAAAAGAAATAATAAGCATAAATACATAAATTAAAAAGGAGTAAAATCAGTTAAACCAAAAGTTGTTGTTCTTGAGCTAGATTGATCAAAAAAAAAAATACAAGGAAGATTTAAATTACCAAAATCAAGAATTAAAGGGAAAATATCATCATGAATATTAAGAAATATGCACAC
Source organism: Noctilio leporinus (assembly GCA_004026585.1). Lineage (NCBI taxonomy): Eukaryota > Metazoa > Chordata > Mammalia > Chiroptera > Noctilionidae > Noctilio > Noctilio leporinus. The sequence continues at coordinate 15,787 of PVIW01002168.1, forward strand.
CTGTGTTCATAGAAGTGCTATTTACAATAGCCAAGTGGTAGAAACAGCCTAAGTGCCCATCACTGGATGATTGGATCAAAAAATGTGGTACATTTACACAATGGATTACAACACAGCAGAAAGGAAGAAGGAACTCCTACTTTTTGAGACAGCATGGATGGAACTGCAGAGTATTATGCTTCATGAAATAAGCCAGTCAGTGAAAGACAAAAACCATATGATCTCACCCATTACAGGACACTCATGAACAAAACAAACAAGAAAAACAGAACCAGATACATGAATACAATGAATAAGTCTTCAGTGGGCAGAAGGGAAGGGGAGAGGGGAGGAGTAGGCAAACAAAGGGAGCAGTTTAGTCAAGGAACTAGCATGAAAGAACCATGGACATGGACAACAGAGGTATTGACTTGCGGGAGGGAGGGGAGTGGGTGGGTGAGGAAGGGGAGAGAGGAAAGAGGAAATGGGATGGAAATAATACAACAATAAAATTAAGTTTAAAAAAGTAATTATGGCATTTTTAATGTGTTAAACTTTAAAATTTTTGTATAATCAAAATAGTCTTATTAGTTTATTTCTTTTGCTTCCCTTGCCTGGGAAAACTAAAAAGTTTTTACACAAAAAAGAAAAACATCAACAAAATCAAAAGACAATCCATAGAATGGGAGAACATATTCATTAATACATCTAAATAGGGATTAATATCCAAAATGTATAAAGAACTTATAAAATTCAATGCCAAGAAAACCTCCCAAAGCTCTATGATAGGAGTTTTACTTTTTTAAAGTTTTTGGTGTGAAGGGCAATAACTGAAAAGCTAAAAATAGAAAAATATGAGTTATATTGTTTTGTTGATATTTAAGTGGTCACTACATTTTTATGCCATGAATATCTAATAACTATTTCCTATCTTTCTGAATTATATATCAGTTTTGATTCCCAATCAGGGAGAACTTTGGCCATGACTCTAACATGTATATAAATATCTAACCTACATGTGAAAATATAATTATAAAATATATATACCAATGACACTATACATTTTCATTACATACACTATACATATTCATGACATAACTTATAGTCATTGTTTGAAGAGTTTTTAGTTAAAATAGGCTTAAATCATTTTGAAGATTTCCTCAAGTTTCACCTTCTTTCACTTCTATCTAAATCATAAAGATAATGAAGAGTTCCTGAACTTTGCTGCCAGAAAATAGGGCCTTTCCAACAGAATAAAAGGGCTTTCAGTAGAAGTAACTTTCAGAAACAAAGACCTCAAGGTCAAAGTACTACCATTTATTTTGAATTTTCAGTACATCTTAAGAAATTATTTTTCTTCAGTTGCCACCCACCTGTCATTGGTCAGAAACATCCTTTACTTTTGAGGCCCTTGATGTGCTCAAGTATGTCTTTGATCAATAAAAATAATACAAAATTTAATAGAAAAGTATTAATCAATTATTTTACCTGAGGAAAATGCCTGCATATGAGAGACTTTTAAGACAGGTTGATGAGTATTATACTTACTGAAATAAGCCAGTCAGTGAAAAACAAATACCATATGATCTCACCCATTACAGGAGATTAATGAGCAAAACAAACAAACAAACAAGCAAGCAAAACAGAACCAGAGACAAGAATACAAGGAACAGACTTTCAGTGTGCAGAGGGGAGGGAAGAGTGAAGGGGAGGGAGGAGGGAAGAGAAAGAGGCAAAGAAGGGGAGTGGTTTAGTCAAAGAACTAGCATGGATGACCCACGGACATGGGAACAAATGGGATTGACTTTGGTAGGTGGGGAGTGGGAGGGTGGAGAAGGAGAGTGGGTAGGGAGAATGGGATGAATGTAATACAACAATAAAATAAAGTTTAAAAGCCTTGGCTGGTGGCACAGTGGAAAGTTGCCGGCATGTGAACCCAAAGGTCACTGGTTCAATTCCCCAGCCAGGGCACATAACGAGGTTGCAAGCCAGATCTCCAGCCAGTTCAGTAGCTGGAAACAGGTGAAAGGCAACCATACATTGATGTTTCTCTCCCTCTCTGCCTTCCTCCCTTCCCCTCTCTCTAAAAATAATAAATAAAGTCTTTTAAAAAATAAATAAAATAAAAAATTAGATTAAATTAAAAAAAGAAAAAGGTTGAGAACCACCTACTCCATAGAAATGACTTATGTTCAGTGTTTTGTAAACTTGAACCGCTTTATAAATGTTGGAGAAAAAGCTTTCATATCCAATTTACATTCTTCTTTTTGCCAGGATACAATGTCAGAAAACAAATAAAAATTATTGTTTGTCTGATATCTTTTAATTTCACTACATTTTTAATTTCTTGGTAGTTTTTTCCTAGCATGCATTATTCACTGAAGTACTCATAAATTATAATTTCTCTGATAATCTTTTAAGTCTGCTGTATTTCTAATTTCTTGATAGCTTTATTTCTAGCATGTATCATTGACTGAAGTACTCATATAAAAATAAATATTGCTTGTAGGCATGCAGATGACTTCAAATATTTCTGCACTTCACGGTGAATTGCTCATTCACCTGAGTGTTTAACAGTGTCAATGTGCTCAACATTATCATATTTAATTGAATAGTTCAACAAGATAATGTGCCAGGGCACACACCATTCTGTGAATCATTCAACACATTAGGCTCACAATAAATAATGCTTAAATACAATACAGGGGATTTGGGAAAATTATACAGAGAGAGAGACAGAGAGAAGAAAGGGAGATGAGAAAGAATGAATTTTGCAAGAAAAAAAGGAAGGTGGATGGATGTCTGGAAAGAGATTTCTAAAGTCTAACTAACATCAACTGTTGAATCTCATTTTCTTAAATGACACTAAAAGTAAATATAACTTGAGTAGAAAAGAGATTATGTTTGAATATTGCACACATGGCTAGTGAGCACTGTTTCTGGAACTTTAGCCTAGAGCAGGGGTCTCTGGGGCCAGGAGCTGTCCACGAGACCTCTAGGAACTAGCCAAGAGAAGCTCACCTAAGCTCCACCTCGCCCCTCTGGTCTTCAAAACTGGTCCCTGATGCCAAAAAAGGTTAGGGACCACTGACCTAGAGAAGGGGTTTAGCCAAACTTTTTCTATAAGGGGCCAGAAAGTAAAAATCATATGGTTTGGGGGGTCCTCTGAAAACAGCCACAGATGGCAGCAAACCCTTGTATACAAAGGCAATTGTTGGCTATAGTTGGTCCATCTGATAGAGATTAGTAAAGTCAACTCATCCTTGAGCTTGGATGATCTAAAATGTCTTGGAAAATAGAGTCAGGCCTTTAATTAGGGGATCCAGTGACACCTTTAGAGGTCATTCTTTTTCTTTAATGGAGTGACCTAAAGTACTAATTGCATCAACTTTATGCAACTGTGTTATGAATTACAATCATTTCTGGATGATCTCAAGATATTGACTTTTTTCAACATTTTGCACATCCTAATTCAATTTTCATTTCTAGATATTTTTTAACATGCATTGTAAGAAAGAAGCTTAAAGGTGTCCCCGTCAAAGGGGCATGGTGGCTGAATGAAAATGGTGAAGAGATTAAGAAAAAATTTAAAAACTCATAGACAGTCAACAGTATGGTAATTACCAGAGGGAAAGTAAGGTAGGTATGGGAGGCAGGAAAGGGTAAAAGGAGGGTTAAATGGTGATGGAAGGAAATTAGATTTCGGGTGGTAAACACACAATAAATAGATGATGTATTATGGAATTGTACCCCTGAAGCCTGTATAATTTTATCATTTAATGTCATCCCAATAAATTGAATGACATAAGAAAATAATTTAAAAAGGTGTGCCCCTCACCAATACTGATTTTACTTTATTCCCATCACATGGAATAGCCCTTGATCAAGTGAGGTAGGGGAAATCAAGTGCAAATGAAAATTTCAACTAACACAAAAGTAATAAAATGGGTCAGTCTTTAGTTTTAGGACATTTTTTTAAGTTTTACGCTATGAAAATTAATGATATTCCATTATTAAAGTTTCTAAGATAATATATGTTATGTAATGACATTAGGATGATCTTTGTTCTATTTATTCTATGGATATTTATTGATCAGGGACAATATTCCTAATATTGTCAGATTTATTAACTATTACTGGACTATAACTCATAACAATAATATTCCTATGTTCCTCACTCCTAAGACCAACGTAGTAGGTGCTATTAGAGATTATTCCCAAAGCTGCTGAAGGTTGGGCAATAGGTTTAGGAATCTGAGGGAACAGCAGGGCTTGCATTTTAGCTTCTTCACTGGCTAAATATATGACCTCAGATTATTTGTTATATTAAAATTTCCTTTTCCAGACACATAAGACAATGACAATAACACCTAATACAGGTGACTGTTATAAAGATTAAGAAAAATAAACATCTCTGGAGTTCAGTATATATTAATTGTTTTCCTCCTTTCCTTATTATAAATGGATGATTCTTAAAGTGTAAAAATATCAGAAATCCTTTGTATCAGGGAACTGTTACAGAAAAAAAAAAAAACCCCATTGGGAATAAAACCATTTAAAAGAAGAACCAAATTTTTATTGTAATTAAACAGGGGTCAATGGACTAATTGGGACATTACTCTGAAAAATGTGATTAAAATTATGGCTATAACTTTATCTTGTATTTAACAAAATAAATTTAATCCTATAGGTATAATCATGTGCTAATTCATAGAATAAAAGAAAGGATTATGTTCATGGAGAAAAAAATTACAAGTTCTTTAGATAAAATGTATGATCATGCAATATGACATAAATGAGGTCATTATCTTTACATTTTAAATTTTTGGCCAAAAGGATTATGTTTGCAAATGAAATTACAGAGCAATTAAAACAAAAGTCCTTCAAAGCAGATCAAGTTTAAGAAAACAAAGAACTAGCTGCTACTTAACCAAATATAGGGTACCAATATATTTCAGATATTCCACATATCCTATTTTGGCCTGAAAGCAAACTTTCTTAACTTCAGCAGTACAATGTTAGGTGAAATATCTGTGTATTAAAAAAACTTTTTGAACATTAAAAAGACAACAAACTCACAACTATCAACAACATAACCAAAAAAATAAAAATGAAAACAAAAATAACAACAAGAATAGGACCAGAATCGCAGGAATAGGGATCATTTGGAGAGTTATCAGCTGGGAGGTGGAAGGGGAGAAATGGGGAAACGGTGCAGAGATTAGGAAACAAGCATAGTTGGTGAGTACAAGACAGACATGGGAAATATTAAGAACAATAGAGGAAAGGATGAACTCAGAGAATTTCTATGAATCACCCATGGACATGAACTAAGTGGGTGGGACTGAGGGAGGGAATTGGGACCATCGGTGGAGGGGAGTAAAGGGAAACGAATTTGGGATTGTAACAGCATAATCAACAAAATATACTTAAAAAGCAGTAGCTAATGCATTGTAAATATTATGACATAACTATATAAAGGTAGAAGGGGAGGCATGTGTGTTAGCTGAATTATCTGATAATATTATGAAGATTTTGTCTAAACTTATTAAATCAAGCAATTATAAAATAGGCATATTATTTAGATACACTTAAACAACTTTTGGAGTGAAAAGAAAAGATAAAAACTCTCGTAAATATTAGGCAGAAATAGTCTAACAACAGTTATTATTACATGTAAATTATGTGAACAGCCATTTGAAGCAATTTTATTACTGAATTGTCTTTGGAAGATATCAAAAGGTGTTGGGCCCTGGTGGCACAGTGAATAAGGTGCCTGCCTGCAAACCCAAAGGTTGCTGGTTTGATTCCCAGCCAGGGCACATAACCAGGTCTCCAGCCAGGTCCATAGCTGGAGGCAGGTGAAAGGCAACCATATATTGATGTCTCTCTCCCTCTCTGCCTCTCTCCCTTCCCTGCTCTCTAAAACTAATAAATAAAATCTTTTTTTAAAAAAAAGGTGTTGGGAAAACATATGAAATGATGTTCCTGTAATTGTACTTATTAACTCACATTTGGTTATTATGATGTGATCCACTATTAAGCTTATTAATTAATTAGCAAGGAACTTAAATGTGATTTACATCTTTCTCAGAAGAATTAATTTACTTTATCATTAAAAATGGACTTTCCTTAGACCATATAGTAAGCATATAATTTCTTAATATATTTTTAAAGTTGGCACAATTGTTATAAAATAGCAGGATAATTATAGGAGTTGAAAACATAAAGTTAAAAGATATGGAAGGTACATAAAAATAGTTACAATTTTTACCTATAATTGGAACACTTTATGATCACACAATACAATTTATGCTCCATTCTCCTTGGCTTGGATATGTTCTATTATTTTTTCTTCTTATGTGCATGCCATAGCACATAAATTTTGACACATTTTGAGCAGACCAAGGAACTAGTTGCTGTCACAGTGAGCAATTTGCTACCCAAAATTAGATTATTTATTTAGACATTAAATTATATCTCCCTCAATGAATTGGAAATTCAATTATAGTAAAAAGAACAGATTTGGTGACCCTGTCTATGATTACACCTTGAATATAAATGTATCTAAACCATTAATGATGATCATTTTCCTAAATAAGTGACTATATTGGGCAACTTATGGTCCATTTAAGTTAAACTAGTACCACATAAGCATTTTCATAAAATACATAAATGGGATAAAACCTTAATTTAAAATATAAATGGAATCAGTGAAATTTCATATATTTTTAATATATATACACCACATGATCATGAATCAAGTTGAACAAGATTCTACAAATATAAATGTATAATTTGCAGGATGTATCTAAAACTACACAAGTATTCTTGTAAAAGAACTAAAATAATGTACCACATTATGCTACTTAAAAAGTGCTGAAAATTTCAATAAGACATGTATTATAAAAAGGAGGAAAAATCGTTATCATTGTCAAGAAGTTAATAAGTATTGACTGATGAAAATTCACATCCTGCCAGACCAAGATTAAAGAAGTAACATTATTTTTGCTAGTTTGCAGAAAGCAAGATAGTTTTCAGTGAGGATAATCATCAGTAAAATTTAAGAAAAACAGATCAAGAAATATACTTCTATTTTGAATACAGGCAAGACTATAAAGATAAGCAAAGTTCACTGCTACCTTAGAATAATTTTAGGCCATGTGAGGAAGACTGAATAAAGTCTGAAAGTTGAAATTAAACTTCAAGAAAAAATAAAAAATAAAATTTTTGGCAGTCTGTAATGATTCAAGCCACCCTTCTGAAACCATGTCCACCCAGCACAAACCAATTAGTAGCCAGCATGTAAAGACTGATCAGCTGCCATCGCCCTGCCTATTTCTGTCTTCTGGACACATACCTTTTCCTCCCACATGCACTCCCTGTGCAAAAATACCCTATCACTCTTAAGTTCAGCATTCTATTCCAACAATCTTTCTAAATTTCATTTCCCTACTATATGAAAAACAAAATTACATTTTTAAACATTTTTAATGCATTACAATTTTTGTACACATGAATGTTTTCTCTTTTGGAATAAACGGTTCTTTTAAATGATAAAACGTTATGGTCGATTGCTTACAGAGGTCTATAACTCTCAACATTTCAGGCTCCATTACTCTATAAACATCACTTTTTTTAACCCTAGCAATTGAGTATCAAAAATACCAAGGGGGCCAAATGTAGCTGAAAGTTCATGGAATATTCTAAGAAACAAAATATTTTTAAAATAGGACACTTTACTAGTAAACTGTAATTGGAAACTATTCACATTGTAACCTGTTTTGAAATATAAGCTTTTTGAGGGTAGGACTATATCCCTTAAATGATGGTATATATTTGTATTTATTTGAAACAAAAGAGGGTGGATGTAATACAACAACAATAAAAATTTTTTAAATATCAATTTAATAACTTATTTGCTTATTTATATATGAAATATAACTATACAGTTTCATGTTTGTATCTGCTTATTTATTATGAGTGTTGGCTTTAAAGGCAATGTATTTCTGTGTCAAATAAGCACAGATGACACTTCAGTCTGTTTCATGTCCCCATGGGTCAGATGATGGCTTTCTGCATGCCACATAGCAGTCTCTGTGACATTCAGGCTTGGATGTCACCCAACTTTTTCAAGGTAAATGTAGACCAGACTAAATTATTACTCATAAGGTCTCCTCAACATTAATCTTTATATTTCTTTTTGGTTCTTGTCTCCGACATCAACTACATGCTCCTCAGTGTCTCAGAACACTGAGCAGGTTTTAGATGCTGAGCTTTGTTTTTGATGTCCATATTAATCAGGTTGCAAGGTCATCTTATTATCATCTTAGAAGCCTTTCTAGGCTACACCTCACTGAGCCTCCAAGGGATGGAAAAAGCCTCGGATATGCTTCCGTTATTTCTTGCTAGGATTACCGCAATTCATTATATTCTGGTCTACCTGTCACCTCTACTAGCTGCTTGCAGCAAGTACAGACTCTGGTAATATGTAAAGGCATACAAAACCCACAATATCTGATCACATTACTTTAGCAAAGAGGAAATTCTGCTTGTCTCTAGAAAAGCTATGAATTGTGCTTAAGCTTTTATTCCATACAAACATGATGGGTTTCTGAACTACAATCAAGTGATTTGTAGGCAAAGTGACACACATTGAAAGTATTCATTTCCAACAGCAAGTTTACCTCACAGAAAACATGATAGTTATGATCCTCAAAGGTTGAATAATTAACATTTTACAAATTGATTTCCATTTTCAAATGAACTTGGGAGGAGGATTCTCATTATATAAAAGAATCTTGTTTAAAATTACATATGATTCTGTAACGCAAATAATTACTCCTATGTTTACGTGTACTGTAAACTTGAATGTTGGTGGTAGGGTATTAGGCGTAACAAGGCAATAAACCCTGTTCTGATGCTGTAACAAGAAACAACCACCTTTGTTTTAGTCTTGATTCTAAACTATGAATAAATATTCCAGGAAAGCTAGTGAAGATTTACAATACTGTCTCCCATCTGGCCAATCAGAGAGATTGGCCAAAATGAACAATGAAATATACCCAACTTTTATTTCAGATATGATTAACTTGCACATTAACATTTCTTTGTTCTGAGACTTGTTTCAACATATTACTTTCTATCGCTCATGTAATTGTTTCAGTGTCAAAAGAGCATCATCAGAAATCTCCTTCTTATGAGACTGAAGCACCTAACCTTCTATGTCAAAGCTGACTTGTAAGGTTCATGAGTGTGGCAAGATGAGTCTGTCTCCATATCAAATCCATAAAAGGCATAAACAATAAGAAGGCAAAAGACATGCGGCACTCTCTCCTTGCCCATAACCCTTAACTACTGAAGATCCCTCTTAAAGGTAGATTTCTGACACTATGCTAATATAAGCATGTTGTTGCATAACATTGCAATTGGTCTGTCAAAAACACTTGCCCAGATAGTAAACCTAAAAAATGTCACTATCTCTCAGGATCATTCCTTGCTTTAGAAATTGGAAGATAAAAAGGAGGCAAAAACAAAGTACAGACATATCCTTGTTAATATTCTGAATGGATGGTGGGTAGCCACAGACAATGTTGAGAATAAGAAAAATCTTGAAATGAAAATCATCCTTGAGAAAAAGAGATGAGCTCCTCTTGAAAATCAGTGAGACCTATTATCTAAAGACTCTGTTATACAATTTTTGGAGTTGAATAAGCATGTAGGCGGCAAACTTTGGAAGACTGATCCCTTAATGAAACATATATATATATATATATATATATATATATATATATATATATATAATTATATATATATAATTATAGAGAGAGAGAGAGAGAGAGAGAGAGAAGAAGAAGAGAGGGAGAGAAACATTAATGTGAGAGCTATTGATTGGTTGTCTCTAGTACACCCAGACCAGAGACCAAACCCACAACCTACATATGTGACCTGACCAGGAATTGAACCAGTGACCTTTAGCTTTGCAGGTAGACACCCAACCAACAGAGCCACACTGTCCAGGTTCCTAAATAAAATATTTTTATCAAAATAAAGGCAAAAATTTCTGTAAGAATAATAATAAGCACAGTGTCCTATAGTAATGTAAATCTTATCCATTGTAGCCTTAAATTCAGGATAATCTTCTCTTTAGAATAGCATCCTTCTTCAATTTCTTTTTTATGATTTCTGACAAAATTAACAGTTGCAACAGTAAAAGCAGAGGCAGCATCTTCTTTCACCATTAACTATCTTTTCCTATGAGTTTTCCATCTTCAACACCATCCTTGATTGGCAGCAAAGTTGTCATGCTTTCAATATCTAGCTGACCATAAAGGCCTTTTCACTTTTACTTGAATCAAAAACATACCTGCCAAAATATTTTGAGAATTCAATACACCCTGAAAAGGATTTCTTAGTATAAGGACTGAACAGTTTTTCTTCCTCAAAACATCAGGAAACACTAGCAATCAGCATGAAAACAAATTTGCAATGTCTGTTCACTCATTTCTTCATTTATTAATAAACACTATTAAGCAATATTAGAATATCTATAAGAAAACCTAAATACAAGCTTAAAATGCTATCAAAGTAATAAAAATCATAATGTTTACCATGTTATTTACTTAAAACAATCATCATGATAAAGACCACTTTTTTTAATGCTTCAAGCTTATTTTGCACTTATATATTAAACTAGTATTTGGTGGTGTGGGCTCTATCCTCTCATAAATGTTCAGGTCCTCTTAAGTCTTTATCTAGACTTGCAGCTGGGTATAATACTGTTAATTAGACAGGTGAGGGTCCTGTCTTCAAGAACATAGTAAGTAAAATAAAGATTATTACAAATTGTGATAAATGCCACAAGATGCTAATGAAACATGAGAAACATTCCTGAGATGCAGTGGCTATGAAGTCCTCTTCCAAGGACATGGCATTTAAGCTGATACCATGGGATGATAATGGACTTGCCTTTTGAAGAGATGGGGCAACTTGGCAGTTATAGAGGCTACACTAAAAGCCCAGTGAAGAAAAGGGGCTTGAAATTATCAAAGAAAAGAACAGTGTAATCAAAGTATGTGACTGAGTGGGAAAAGGGTCAAGGTAAGTTTGTGGAGGCAGATGGAAGAACAAATGGGGACCCATGAACTAAATAAAGCTGTGATAAGTAGTTCCAATATCATTTAAATAGAAAGAATTGAAAGAATTTAGCAGGGAAGTCAAAGTGACATGATCTATGTTCTTAACGAGTCATTCTGGCTGCCGAGTGTAGAATTTGAGACATAATGCAATGAGGATCCTCAATTTCTAGTTTGATAAATTGAGTGGATGATTGTTTCTTAAGAAACAATGAAACTCCTGAGATTAAGAGTCTGAGGGAGTAGGATAAATGAAATTGGTAACAATACACACAACTTCCTTTAGGACATTCAAGTTTGAGACGTTTATGAGACATTTGAGAAGAGATAGCAAGTAGACAGTTGGGATGTAAAAGTGCTGAACTTAAAGATGTCAGTGTTTAAAATACAAATTAGGGAGTCAAGAGCATATATAGTATATTTAAAACCAAAGTTTGCAGGAGGTCATCTATAAAGTAGGTTGACATAGAGAGAAGATAAAGAGATCCAGAGCAATCCCAGGCTAGTCCATTATGTAATAGCCAGGGGAAAAAAGGCTGATTATTAATATCAAGAAGAGGCAAGAAAAAAGGAAATTAATGATAAGAATGTTTCAAGGAGAAAGGAGTGGTCAAATACTGCTATATGCTGAAGGAAAATCAGACGTGAAAACTCCCCCGCTAGACTTGGCTAATGGACCATGGCTGCCACTGGTGTCAGGGAAAGGGCAGTTACTATGACATGGCAGAATAGGACATCAGGAGGAAGTTGATGTCAGATAAATTGTAGATGAGAAAGGGGAGACAGCATGTTAAGTTTATTGCATACATTGCAGCTCACTATTGGAAAGCAAGATACACATAAATAAAACTAAGAATTTAATAGAAAGGTTATGATATTAACGGCATAAAATAAGGGGGACCTATCTTAAACACCTATACCACCTAGTTCTGTATAGTACTCTAGGTTTAGGGATTAAAATACATAGGCAGTTCAAAAAGAATTTGAATGAAGTTTATCTATTTTTCAGATAATAGTTCTTCATGCTGCTGCCCATGTAAAAATGAGCAAAAAACAAACAAACAAACAAAAACATCTATAAGTTATTTTGTAAAAAAAATAAAGATCTGGCCCTGGCTGGTGGCAC
>PVIW01002168.1:28126-236068 GCA_004026585.1 Noctilio leporinus
ATAAAAAAAAAAAAAAAAAAAAAAAAAAAGATCTGCAACAAAAAGGAGAAAATAAGTATAGTGTGACATATACAGATAAAGAATATATTATCCAATAACATAAAATTTTAGATGACAAGTACTGGGTACTCTCAGAAAAAATGAAAATGGCACAATATTTTAAAAATATAAAAAGAAGAAACTACCTGAATGAAAACAAAGTTGGAAGAGCTAAAGAAACATTTCTTTATGAGAAATTATGTCATCATAAAATTTAATTATTAATATAGACAGTCAGCTGAAGAACCAGAAATGATGAAAACTGAATCTATAATGTAAAAAACAAGATTGAGAAAAACACAAGCAAATATATATTGGTAAAATCAACCAGAATATGCAATTAAATCCTACAAATACAGGTGGCTCTCCGTATCTATGGGTTCCACATCTGTACATTCACCCCACTATAGGTAAAAAATATATTTTTTATTTTTACTTGAATTTATTGGGGTGATGTTGGTTAATAGACTTATATAAATTTTAGGGAAACAATTTTATAATATATCATCTCTATATTGTATTGTATATTCAGAACCCTAAATCAAGACTCCTTACATCATTTAGATACCATACACCCTTACACACATTTTAAGTGTATTTTATTTATTATGCTATTACAGTTATCTTGAGTTTTCCCTTTTGCCCCTCCACCCACTGGCCCCCTTCCTTTGAGCACCCACCTTAGCTCATTTCCATAGGTTGTGCATTTAAGTTCTTTAACTTCTCCATTTCCTGTACTAATCTTAATATTCCCCTATTTTGTACCTACTGATTATGCTTCTTAATCCCTGCACCTTTTCCCCTATTCTCCACCCTCCCCTTCGCTGCTAATAAACCTCCAAATGATCCCCATACCTATGAGTCTTTTCCTGTTCTATTTGTTTGCTTAGTTTGTTTTTGTTTTTTAGAGTCAGTTATTGGTAATTGTGAGTTGTCATTTTAATGTTCATAGTTTTGATCATCCTTTTCTTATGTAAGTCTCTTTAACATTGCATATAATAATGGCTTGATGATGGTGAACTCCTTTAGCTTTACCTTGTCTGGGAGGTATTCTATCTGCCCTTCCATTCTAAACGACAGCTTTGCTGGATAAAATAATCTAGGTTGTAAATCCTTGCTTGTCATCCCTTTGAATACTTCTTGCCTTTTTTTTTTTTTTTTTTTTTTTTATCTGCAAAGTTTCTTTTGAGAAATTAGCTGATAGTTTTATGGGAACTACTTTGCAGATAATTCTTCTTTTTTCTTGCTGCTTTAAAGATTCTCTCTTTATCTTTAACCTTTGGCATTTTAATTATGATGTGTTCCTCTTCAGGTCCAGCTTGTTTGGGACTCCTTGTGCTTCTTGTACTTGTATGTCTACTCCTTCACCAAATTATGGAATTTTTCCTTCATTATTTTTTCAAATAAGTTTTCAATTTCTTGCTCTTCCTTTTTTCCGTCTGGCACCCCTATAATTCACATTTTGGCACTTTTGAAGATGTCCCAGAGTCTTTTTAAACTTTCCTCATTTTATTGAATTCTTGTTTCTTCATTTTGTTCTGTTTGAATGTTTATTTCTTCCTTATGTTCCAAATTGTTGATTTTAATACCAGCTTCCTTCCCTTCACTGTTGGTTTCCTATGAATTTTTCTTTATTTTATTTAACGTAGCCTTCATTTCTTCCCTTCTGAATTGTTAAATTCAATAATTTCCCTGAGCATCCATATCACCAGTGTTTTGAACCCTGCATCTGATAAGTTGGCCATCTCCTTTTTGTTTAGTTCTTTTTCTACAATTTTGATTTGTTCTTTCATTTGGACCATACTTCTTTATCCCCAGTACTTCTGTGTATTAGATAGAGCTACTGCACCTGTTATGTTGTAAGGGGTGAGGCCTTAGATATTATTGTGGGGTAATCCCTTTCACCACCTTGTGGTACTGTATGTGATTCAGGGGAGAGATCAGAGAGATAACAATGCTGCTTTCTGGGCATTCCCTCCTTTTTCCAGTGTCACTTCACCCACTTCCTATATGTTATTGGCACCCCTCTAGCTGTTGTTCTGGTGATGGTTCCCAGAGTGGATGGGTTTGCACATGTTCTAGGACCATAGGCCCTCTAAAGGGACTCTTCTGAGAAATGGGAAGTTCTGCTGCCCTAGCCCCCAGTAGTTTTCACAGCCAGAAACTATAAGGTTTTATTTTTCCCTCAAGGGAATTGTGAGCTATGCCATCTAGCCTGAGGTTGGGATCACTCCTCAGATGTCCTCCAAGCTTTTATCTGCCACACATGAATGTGGGACTGCCCATTCTACTGGCCATAGCCACTGTCTTGCCATTGCTACCTCACCTCTACCATACCACATCCTCTCCACCCTGGAGCTCTCCAGCTCCACCCCTCTTACCCATCTGGATGAATACGACATCTTTAAATCTTTGTTGTTGGATTTCTATACAGTTTGATTTTCTGGCAGTTGGTTTTTGTTTTAAGGTAGCTGTAATCCTTCTTATGGTTGTGCAAGGAGGCAACATGTGTCTACATACACCACTATCTTGGTGGAAAGCCCCCCTCTTATAGGTATTTTTAAATGTTACATTGTTGTTGAGATGTACAGCACTACCTGGGTAGGCCTACAATGGTTGCATTTGTACTAAACACATACAAACTTTCTTGTCATTGTTCACTAAAAACAAAACAAAACAAAACAGTATAACAACTATTTATAAGCATTTACATTGTATTAGGTATTATAACTAACATAAAGATGATTTTGAATGTTAGGGAGGATGTGCATAGGTCATATTAAATAGTATGCAATTTTATACCAGGAACTCATGCATCCATAGATTTTGGTATCTGTAGAGCATCCAGAGAGTCTTAGTTCCTTCAACTAATTGTAAAAAGAAAAGAAAAGAAAAGAAAAAGTGGCTATACTGTTTATCTGTTATATGTAATAATATGTATAATATGTGTATACTATGTAAGAATTAATTAGTTGAAAGCATACTCTATTAAGAAATAACTGATGCAGAAATGAGAATATTAAAATAGGGAGGATATACAATCTGTAAGTTTTTCTATATTAACTTGGCTATTTTAAATTTTGGAAGAGAGGTCTACATTAGAGTAAACAGAACTGTAGGTCCTCAAAAATGCTGTATGGACTTTTTGAGTTAACTTCAGAAAATTGCAAAGCTCTTTTTTATCTCAAATAAACTAATATTCAACATTAATATTAAAATACAGAAAAGGCATATAACTAAGTTTAGGCAGATGAGATTCTTAGGAAGATAAATATATAGCTGTAAGCTTTACCTACTTCAGAAAGTTGAAAATTCCAATAGTAGAAAATCAAGTAATGATAAATTTACATTCCTATGTAAGAAAACTTTAGTCTTAAAGTCACTGTTTAATAATGGGACTATTTTATAAACCTTTGCCTACAGTTTTCACATCTATAAGATAAACATCTTTATTGGTTCACAGAAGGGAAGATATTGTTTAGAAAAGTGGTTTAGTTTGGTTTTTTAATCACCTCCATGATGAACAGTGAATATATGGAGAGACACTAATATTTCCTAGATGAGAAGGAATGAAATAGTAGTCAGCCTTACCCAAGAAGGCATTACAATTACTCTTAAAGAGCATTTAAACTATAAACATTTGCATTGACTTATCTGCCTATAGTTTCTGTTCTTATATAATTTTTTTCTAAATTATTTCATATTGTTTTTTAAAAATGTATATATCTATAGTGTCAGATGTGTACAAGTACTCATCCCATAGGGTTATTGGAAGAATAAAATAGATGATATTTGCTGAACCCAGGCTAAAACTGGCACAGAAGCAGCAGCCGTCATTGCTAAATACTTTTTTTTTTAATTTTATTGCTGTTGTATTACATCCATCCCCTTTTTGCTCCCCTCTGTCCCCCTCCCCATCCACCCATTCCCCCCAAAGTCAATCCCACCTGTTGTCCATGTCCATGGTTCCTTTATACTAGGTTCTTGTCTAAGCTGCTCCCCTTTCTTGCCTCTGCCTCCCCCCTCCCCCTAACCACTATCCTCCTGACCACTGAAGGCCTATTCACTGTATTCATATATTTGGTTCTGTTTTGCTTGTTGTTAATTTTGTTCATTATTGTCCTGTAATGGGTGAGATCATATGATATTTGTCCTTCACTGACTGGCTTATTTCACTAAGCATAATACTCTCCAATTCCATCCATGTTGTTGCAAAGGGTACAAGGTTATTAATAATTATGTATCCTTGTTTGGTTCTGTAACTATTCCTACAAAAGTATGGTGTAGTTTGAAAATAAATATTCACTATGTGTAAATTTTATCAATAATTTAAATGTGAACTCTGTAAGGAAAGAATACAAAGAACTTTGTATTGATTAGTAGTTTAACAATCTGTTCCAATTGTAGTTCTCTTTAGCTATATAATGATGATAAAACTAAACCTCTATTCCCTTCATTTAATTAAAAAATTATATATATATATATGTATATCTGTATCTTTATATATGTGTGTGTATGTACATGTATACGTAAGTATCTCTTTAGTACTAAAAGCTGCAAAGTAAGTATAAAGTATTAGTTACAACTTAAACACCTGAGCCCTAGCCAGGTGGCTCAGTTGGTTGGAGCATCATCCTATACACTAAAATGTTGTGGGTTTGATTCCAGTACAGGCATATACCTGGGTTACATGTTTCATCCCAGAAGGGCACAAATGGGCAAATAGGAGACAACCAATCAATATTTCTATCTCACATTTATGTTTCCCTTTCTCTCCCCATCTCTCCACCCTTGCTCTGTCACTTCCCTTCACTCTAAAATCAGTGAAAACATATTCTCAGGCAAGAAGTAAAAGAGAACCCTGAAAACCACAATATACAATAAAATAGTGTTTAATGAATAAAATAGAAATATATTCTTCAAATTTCAAATGGTATGTAACTCAGACTGGAAGTAGAAAACTAATAATGATGCAATTTTTTTCTTCTAAGTTTTAATGAAAGTGTTATTATAGAAATAGTGCCTCTTAAAATATTTAGTAATACTTTTAATTTATGTAGTTTTAATTTTCAAACTCTTTGTCTGTTGCAGTATTTTTTCATATCATTTTTTCCCTTACTACCAAACTCTCAAGAAAAGACCCATATGAACACAGATCAAACAAGGAAATGTTTTCTTGTCTGAAATCTCTTAGTCAGTTTCTTTGAATTGTAGCTCTAAACTCTCAAAATTTCTCAACTGCAACAGTTACACATTTAAAATATTATAAGTAAAGGAAAGATTAATCTGTAACATCCTATAGACTGCCCATTATCCATATGTACCATTATAAATAAATAAGAAGAACTTTGAAAAAATTCTGACTATAAATCAAATATCTATAAATTTGGTTTAACATACATGTTTAGATCCAAAAGTGTAAATATGAAGAATATATTATCATAAAATATAAATATTACATATGGTATTTTTATTTACTAAGATTTTCTTAAACATAGGAAACAATGCTAGACAAATTATTCTACTACATAACTTAAAAGTGAATGTTGGATAAACTTAAACATAGAAGCTCAAAGATTTCACTACATAATAATTAAAAGATTTCTTTCAAAAGATTTTTTCCATAATGAAAAATAAAAGAAAATTTATTATAAAAGGGAAATATTTGCTACTTTTACAGAAAGTAAGCACTTAATATTTTAGTATATTAGAAAGCATTGTTAATATGTTAGTATATAGAAAGCATTTAGTAATCAATAGAAAAGGGAATGATCAAATGTCAAAACAATCATTAGACAAGAGGAAGGAATTCTTTATAAAACTCACATGCTACCCAAAGCTATCTATAAATTTATTGCAATCTCTATCAAGAATCCAATGACATTTTTTAGAGAAGTATGAAAAACAATCCTAAAATTTGTATACAATCACAAAAGGCCTTAAATTTCCAAAGCAATCCTGAGAAAAGTGAACAAAGTGAAAGGAATCACACATCCTGATTTTAAGCTATATCATAAAGCTATAATAATCAAAATAGTACAGTACTGGCATAAAAACAAATACATAGAGCAATGGAACAGAATCATGAGGCCAGAAATAAACCCATGCATATATGGTCAACTAACACTTGACAAGGGAGCCAAGAATATCCAATGCTGGTGCAAAAATATAATGTTCAGATGTAAAAGAATGAGCTAGGCAAAGTCCTTTCTTGCACCACTAGGTAAAATAAACTCAAAATGAATTAAAGACTTAAACATAAGACTGGGAACCATAAAACTCCTAGGAGAAAACAGGAAAAAAATTCTTGACATGACTTTTTGGAGATGACACTTAAAGCACAAGCAACAAAATCAGAAATAAATAATGAAACTACATCAAACTAAAATGCTTCTGTATCACTACATAAAACAACAAAATTTTTAAAAATTTAAGATCTGGGCAAAAAGTGCAAACTATATATTAGATAAAGGGTTAATATTCAAAATATATTTTTAATAGCTCATGCAACTCTAATAACCCAAGAACCCAAATAGACATTTTTCCTAAAAAGATATAAATATAGAGCCCTGGCTGGTGGCACAGTGGATAAGGCACTGGCCTGCAAACCCAAAGGTTGCTGGTTCAATTCCCAGCCAGGGCACATAACCAGGGTGCAAGCCAGGTTTCCAGACAGGTTTCCAGCCAGGTCTCCAGCCAGGTCTGTAGCTGGAGGCAGGTGAAAGGCAACCATACACTGATGTCTCTCTCTCTCTCTCTGCCTCTCTTCCTTTCCCTCTCTCTAAAAATAATAAAATCTTTTTAAAAATTAATTTAAAAAATTTTAAAGATATAAAAATAGCCAACAGTTACAGGAAAGGGTGTTTTACATCATTAATCATTAGGAAAATATAAGTCAAAACCGTGAAATATCATCCCACACCTATTAGAATGGCTATCATTAAAAAGGTAAGAGATAACAAATTCTGGTAAGGATGTACAGAAAAGAAAATCCTCGTACATTGTGGGTGGAACTATAAATTGGTGAAACCACTATGGAAAATAATACTGACAGTCTTCATATGATCCAAGCAATTTCACTTCTGGTAATATATTCAAAGGAAATGAAAACAGTACATCAAAGAGATACCTGTATCCACCACCCTATTTTCATATCATCATTATTTTCAATAGCCAAGACATGGAAACAACCTAAGTGTCCATCAATGGATGAATGGATAAAGAAGATGTGAGAGAGAGAGAGAGAGAGAGTGTGTGTGTGTGTGTGTGTGTGTGTATTATTCAACAATTAAAAAAAGAAGAAGGAAATCCTACCATTTGTGATGCCATGGATGGATCTTGAGAGAATTATGTATGCTAAGTGGAATAAGGCAGACAGGGAAAGACAAATACTGTCTGAACACACATATATGTTGAATCAACAAGACAAGTGGTTACAAGTGTTGGAGAAGTTATGGAGAAAAGGGAACCCTCATCACTGCTGGCAGGAATGTAAACTGGTATTACTATTATGGAAAACAGTATGGAAATTCCCCACAAAATTTATGATAGAGTTACCCTATGACCCAGAAATCCTTCTCCTGGGTATTTGCCTGAAAATTTTGTAAGATATATGTACTCCTATGTTCATTGCATCATTAATCACAGTGGCAAAGACAGACAACAGTATGGTGGTTACCAGAAATGGACATGGAAAAGGGGTAGTGAAGGGTAAAATGAGTCAAACACATGGTGACAGGAGATTAACTTTGGGTGGTAAACACACAACGCAATATATAGATGATGTACTATATACATATTCTTGAAACCTATATATAATTTTATTAATTTTTTAAAGATATAGCATATTAATTATTCTGTGTAAAAAAGGTACACCCCTATAAATTAGGTAAATAGATCTATATAGATGTATTTTATGTACGGGGTATGCACATGTGTATGTTACTAAGTACTTACATGTGTTACAGATGTATATATTTATACATGAGCATAATATATGTATTATACATGTAATTAATATGTAGTATGTGTTGTGTATATAGAGAGACATAGCTCTATACTATGAAGTTATCTGTTCCTGAGGTGGAAATAAAGGAAAACTAAAGGAAGAGAATAGGACTAGAAGAGCTAAAAATAACTGCACTTTAAAAAGCAAGGACATATAGTGAATAATCATATTTATACAAAATTATATACAATAAGAATTTCAAAATTACCCTCAAAATCTGCGGATTTATAGTATGGGGATGATATTTTTCAAAAGAAAGCTTTTTACCAATTGATGTCATTAATTTGGTTCTACTTGATGGCAAAAATGAAGAAACTCACTTCTACATGTTTATGTTTGCATGTGTTTGCATAAGCCAAAAGAAAGCCACACTAGCCTATTGATAATGCTTATTTGGGGGCAAAGGGGCACATACAATGGAATAGGTCCCATGACAGATAGATAATGACTATCATTTTATATATATTTAGTACAAAGACAACATATTCAATACGTCACCTATTTTAAAAATTTACTGACTTACCTGATACGATACATCAAGAGCCTTGAAATTGCTCATTTCACTTGATACAGTAAATTCCCTACTAATGACTTTTGTTAGGAAATAATTACAGGGAGTTGATACAGCTCTCTTGCATCCATGTGCAGACAAGCCTAGGGGTTAAAGTCAATATGCTGAAGGACCTCTCCATTCAAGATGGTGAGGCATGAAGATCCTGAACTCAATTTCTAACAGTAAATCTGCAGGTACATATGGAAACACTTCCTCTGAAAAAAAATCCTAAAAACTAGCTGATGACACCTAGATTCCTAATTGGGCCAACAATAGAAGGTCTACGTGGAAACGGGCAGGAGAAACTGGGACACCCCATGCCAGCAAGTCCCACAATCAGGAGGAAGCTCAACCCCGAAGCTGCTGTTTGAAGAGTGAAGGGTTTCAACCCCACATTGGGAGCCCACCAACTCTTAAGACCTGCACCTGAGAAATCAGCCCCTAAAACAGCTAGCTTTGGAAACTAATGGTATGAGACAAAGACTGAAGCGCCCTGAGCACTGGTGTGCACACAAGGACCCACCTGGCCCAGGACTAGCATGCAACAGAGACAGAGTGGCGCATGAACTTGATGTGGCGAGGCCATCTGCCTATTGTCCAGCGTTGTCCCGAGAGGTGGGCATCTGGTTTGACACACATGTGGGGGCCTGCAGGATGCAGTCTGGGGTAAAGACCAGTGGATGCCATCTTCACACTCTCCACCTTGTTTTTTGGTTTGTTTGCTTTTGTTTTTAAGTGCAGGTTCTGCCACCAGAATCTCTTGGATGGACCTTTGACATGCATCCACTGTCCTGGTTTTGTTTTTTGCTGCTAGCTGCCACCAGTGGCACCTCTCTGGGGTCTCACTCTGGAGGCCAGCATTGCTTTCTCTCACGAAAGAGTTTTTAAATGGTCAGCACTGGAGACAACTTACCCAGGTGCTCAGTCTTCCTGAGAAGAGGGCTGTTAGGTTCTGATCATGGCTGCAGTTTGAGGGTGGGGGGCAGACTCTGAGGGGAGGCCACCTGAGAAGTCTGACTGTCTTCCTTTCCAGTGACCTCAGAGCACTTTGGAATGCCTGCTCCTGAGAGCTCTACTCATGGGGTGCTATCCTCCCTTGAGATCTGCCCATTGCGAGATCTCCCTGAAAGAGTTTTTATATGGCCTGGTGCACAGGCTCTTTGCAGCTGCTGCCCACTAGCCAACCCTTGATTGCCTGTCTCCAGTGACCTCAGGCTTTCCCTTCATGAGCCTCATGGGTCTGAGACCATCAGAGAGATAATCCTGGACAGGTCACCACCCCTAGGACCCAGCTGAATGAAACCCACCCCTAGACTTTTTAAATTGTTTCTATTTAATAAGAAAAAGAAAAGAAAACTATCGTGTCTATATTATCCCTCCCTAAACACATACTCCATGCTCTATACTTTCTCCTGACTCTGTATGGAAGCATTAATAAAAATAAAAAGAAAAAGAATTTTCATGGAAAAGCAATTGCTATAATGTGCTGATTGTTATATGAATTTTTCTCTTAGCTCTATTGCTAGGCAGGAATTTTGGATTTTATTTAGGGACTATTGAGTGAAGTTGTCCATGGATAATTAGGTTTGCTTTTGGTTTTTTTCCATGTCCATGAGTTCTTTTTGTTTTTTTGCTGGATTTCTCTACCCTCGAACACCCCAGAGAAGTCTATCCATGAGTCTAGTATGTCATTGTCATGTTCAGTTTGTTCATTAGATTCCACATATGAGTGAAATCATATAGTGTTTGTCTTTCTCTAACTGGCTTATATCACTTAGCATAAAGTTCTCCAGATCTCCCATGCTGTTATAAGGGTAAAATTTTCTTTTCTATGACTGAGTAGTATTCCATTGTAGAAATGTCCCATAGTTGTTTCATCAAATGATGAACACTTGGGCTGCTTCCATATCTTGGTGATTGTAAATAATGCTGCAATGAATATAAATTACATACATCCTTTTGAAGTAGTGTTTCAAGTTTCTTCTGATATATTGCCAGAAGTGGAATTGCTGGGTCAAAAGGTAGTTCTATTTTTAATTTCTTGAGGTAACTCCATACTGCTTTCCATAGTGGCTGCCCCAGTCTGCATTCCCACCAACAGTGCAAAATAGTTCCCTTTCTCCACATCCTTGCTAGCACTTCTCGTTTGCTGATTTATTGATGATAGCTATTCTGGCAGGTGTGAGGTGATATTTTATTGTGATTTTAATTTGCATTTCTCTAATGATTAGTGATATTGTGCATCTTTTCATATATCTATTGGCCATCTGTATGCCCTCTTTGGAGAAGTGTCTATTCAGGTCTTCTGCCCACTTAATTGAATTGTTTGTGTTTTTGGTGTTGAGTTTTATAAGTTCTCCATAAATTGTCAGGTAGGCCTTTTTACGTGTCCTGGAACTTCAGCCTGAAGCTGGCCTCAGGTTTGGCACAGATTTCTAGAGGTCTACAGATTTTAAATTATATTACAAAGCTATGGTGATCAAAACAGTATGGTATTAGCATAAAAAACAGACATATAAAATAGTTCACTGGAATAAAATAGAGAACCAAGAAATAAACCCATGCTAAGATGTCCAACTAAGTTATGACAAAAAAGGACTATACAATGCAAAAGGACAGTTTCTAGCTACTTATATTACATAAAGTTTTATTTACACATCTGTGTGTATAGTTCTATGTATATGTGTAATATATAACATAAACATATTACTATTAAAACATTAAAAGCCATGTAGACATGTTTTAGAGAGAATATAAAGTGATATGTCAGTTCTATATGATGCAAATATTTTCCCAGCTTATTACTGCTTTCCATTTCATTTGTAACACATTTATTGTACTTAAATTATATGAAAAAGTAATGGAATTAACAACACAAAATTATTAACAGTGAAGCCATAGATGTATTTGCCATGATTTTGTTTTCAATTAACATGTTTATACATTCAATAAAATATGATGAAATTATTAAATGTTTAAAATAAAATTTTGTTTTATTTTGTTTAGTATGTTTAATTTATTTAAACAATTTGAAGTTTCCTAAATTGACTAGAATAGCATATATAGAGACATAAAGTATATACTATTGAGAAAGTCATGCTCCTCAAAATATTATGAAATGAGATATGATATTATGTTTATTATTTTAGATAGAAAAAATATGAATTTTAGTGATTTATGCTGTGAACATATTTCTGAAAGTCATTTATCCATATTTTCTTTTCTAATGTGTCACTCACTATAACATATCACATACAAATGTTAAGAGCATATATTTTATATTTCTAGAAATTCTAGGTTGTTAAGGAGATAATTATTATTAATCATTTTTCAATATGATAAGTTCTCTCCAATTTAATTAAACTTCAATGGATATATTTTTAATTAAAATTATTTAACTCCTTTTATTATTTTTAACTCTCACAAATGAACATTTCCTTATAAAATAAGTTAAAATGAGAAGAGATTTGTTTTCCTTTGTTTCATTTAGCTGCACATTTATATGAGTTGTTTGAAAATAAATACAACTTTCACTACGGTTGAATTATTCCTGTAATCTTTCTATAGTGCCAGCTATGAAAAGAAAATCCACTGCTATTTTAACTTTCATATTAAAGAGTAAAAAGACCTTTCCAAAAGGTGAGAGCTTGCCTTTGGTACTGTTAGTTAAATGTCATATTTTTCTCAAGAAATAGGAGCCACCTTTTTAATATATTTGACTACTGTGGCATCTGCTACCCCATTCTGAATTTAGAAAACCACTAGTTTTTTCCTATTTCTCATACAGATAATTAGGCTTGCATATCAAATATAATATGTACTTCACTTTTTCTCTCAGCTCCATTAATTTTAAACTTAGTTTAGGCTAGTTATATTAGTTAGAATTCTTGTGGTTGAAAGTGACAGAAATCCAGCTCTAACCATCTTAAGGTAAAAATGTAATTTTATGAAGACATGAGATATCTCATTGAACCCAGAAATGCCGATGGTTCAGGACCTCAGGAATAAACAGAACTAGCAGCTTTCTGCACTGTTTCTGTCTGAAGTTCTGCATTGTTTTCCTCTTTTTGTCATTGCTTCTTCACTTTCTCTGTTATACCTACTAAGACCCATGGTCGTATAACTGATCATAACAGTCCAGACCTTCCATGAAAGGATGTCATTCTAAACCCCTATCCTAAAACTCCTCAATAGGGATTGAGTGTTCTATATCAGGCCAGCTGCTTGCCACAAACAAGCCAACTGAGCTCACAGGGCTATAAATTTGATTCTACTGCTACAACATGAATGGCATGACTGGGAAAGGCACCCATTCAGAAATAAGTGGAAGTTAATAGCCCAACAAAATAAGATATATTTATTGTACTTAGACTTTGGTAGAAAGGAATTCACTTTGGATAAGTTGGAAGTAGAATGCTTTGGTTCATTAATCTCATGAGAAATCAGTTTCTATTCCCATAAAATGTATTGATCCTAACCAGTGTCTATTCTTTCTCCAGTGCCCATTTTACCGGTCTATGCCTAGTTCAATCCTTCTTACTAGTGACCCCTGACATGTGATCATGTGATACAACCAAAGATAAATCATAATGATGAATGACATTATCACTTGAAAGTCTCTCTTAAGCCCTGGAATATCCTGGTTTTCTTATCATCATCAGAACCTTTGGCCAGGCTATCTACATGGTAGAGCTAAGTTAACAAGAGTCCACCTATGTGTCCTCACACTCCACTTGATTTCACCAGACATATAATTAAATTTATACAATTATTCATTTATCATATAGTGAAGATAATTTTGAATCTTATATGTTCACACATTTTCCACTCCAGTTTCCTTGACTAGAAGGAAATCATCAAGAAGAATTTTATTTTGGAACCTACTGCCACTACCTATCACTACATCCACATCCTATTCTGCATGCTATACACAAGTTTATTTCTTTCATAGGCCCACAGCTACAGCTTTCAATTCCATTTCTGCTTTGTAATATGATCCTAGTCTATTTATTTAACCTATTTAACCTATAACCTTATCTACAAAAAAGTCTTATTATATCTAACCCAAAGTGTTATAAGGATTAAATAGGATAATGTGTACAAAACTATACTCACAGTTTGTCTTTTTAATAAACACTAGTTTTCACTGCACTCAACCCAACAACTCTTGAGGACTGGAAGCTCAGGTTGCTAGATACAACCAGGCTAACTGATGGAATCAGAAAGCGAGACTATCATGGAAGAAGAGTAGCACCATTTCTCCTGGCCTGAGGAATCTGCTGTTTATCACAACCTCCTGCTACTGTACCCTGCACTCTCCCAGATGTAATCTGACAACTCTAACACTAGAAACAACTACAGAGAGGAGATTTGATGGATGTCTTTGAGATGAGTAGTGTATAATTTGCCTATCAGATAATTAAAAGGGATAGAAATTAGGACAAAATAGATTTCAAGGAATTAAGTTAAAATGATGATACGTTATAACAGTAGAAGTATAAGTACTTTATTTCATGTTTACCTTTTCCAAATTTTCTTCATGAAGTTATATTATTTTCATGTTGAAAAACAAATAGTATTTACATATGAAATAACCAGGAAAGAAACAGCAGTTTTAAAGAGTTTTATAACAAAAGTATTCATTGAAAAAAACTAAAATGTCTAAATGACTATCCAGAGAAGATGAATAAAATATGTTTTGGTATATTCACCAAATTAATTACTATGCACACATTGATAATAATATTATCAATGAAATTTGAAATAAGATAAAATTATTTAAAATACTTATGTATTGATATTATCTTTTTTTTTTTTTAAGATTTTATTTCACTATTTTTAGAAAGAGAGGAAGGGAGAGAGGCAGAGAGGGAAAGAGACATCAATGTATGGTTGCCTTTCACCTGCCTCCAGCCACAGACCTGACTGGAGACCTGGCTTGCAACCTGGTTATGTGCCCTGGCTGGGGAATCGAACCTGCGACTGTTGGGTTCGCAGGCCGGCGCCTTATCCACTGTGCCACCAGCCAGGGCGATATTATCCATTTTTTAAAAAAGAATTATGCTCTATATGGGAAGGCAAAAAAATATTGGAGAACATATTTACCAAATATGTAAAATTCAGGATTTTACTTTGTACTCCTGTCTTTAGTAGTTTTTACATTGTCTCTGTATTTCAAAATGTCCTTTTAATATTTATAATAAAACTCAAATAAAGCTATTAACATTTGAAAAGAAAAAGGTAAACTCTGGTCACAGCTCTGCATTCATCCTCCAGGACCACCTTCTTTTCCTTACCGTCTGGGCTGCTGCCTCTTTCTCTCTCTGTCTCTCTGTCTCTCTCTCTCTGTCTCTCTCTCTCTGTCTCTGTCTCTCTCTGTCTCTGTCTCTGTTTCTCTGTCTCTGTCTCTGTCTGTCTCTGTCTGTCTGTCTGTCTCTGTCTCTCTCTCACTGTCTCTCTCTGTCTGTCTGTCTGTCTCTCTCTCTCTCTCTCTCTTGTCTTGCCCTTGTCTTAAGGAGCCTGCTCTCAGCTCACCCCCAACGCAGAGTGCTTCAGCGGTTGGTCTCTGAACCAAGATGCTTCAACAGAAAGTTTCCTGCCTGAAGATCTGCTTCCACCTGCAGGACGATGTCCCAGACACATCTTTTTTCCTGAACCGAACCAGTCCTAAGCACATCCTGTTGGAGGTGTGCTGGCCAGAGCCTTTTGTAACTCGACTCCAAATGTCACAGTCAGATTCCTCTCTTCCCGCCTTCCTGCAAACCTTCCCCTTGTAGTGTTTGCAGAACATACATTGATGGCGTTAGAACCACAATCTAATGGTTCTAATTACATTAAAAAAACCATTAAAATCTAAATTTTTTCCTTTAGTTCAAATAAAATGATATTCCTAAGAATGACTAGATCTTCATTAAAATAAGCATTGCTGATAAAATACACATCATGCGGATGTATAATAAAATACATCTTTTACTTTTCCTGTAAAACATTTAGTTTTGTTAGTTGTGTCCCGTAGCTGGGTTTGCCAGTAGCGCGGAGCTCGCCCTAGGTCTTGCTACGGCTCTTGTTCTGCGGGGAGGAGCCAACTGACACTGCTCTGGAAAGACCTTCCGAGGATCCTTGGTTCCGGGGTGCATTCCAACCCCTCTCTGAAGTACCTCCTTGTAGGGATTACAGGCACTAGTTCTGCACCACTACTCTGGCAAGACAGCCACCCTTTTCTTCTCTGTGAAGCCTTAGACAATGTGAGAATGCATTAAAACTCACTTGTCCCTTATCGACATTATTTTCTCTCGATAAAGGATGATTTATGTGGACAGGAAAAATGTCCCTACTTTAATTATGGAACTTAGAATTGCCCTTTCCTTTGGTACACGAGAGCTGAACTAAATTTCAAAAATTAGGAAACTTGATGGTAATCTATTGTACCTTTTGTAAAGAGAAGGAAAATATCACAGGAACAGTACTGAATTTTTATGAAATTTATTTTACTAACGCTCCACAATATGCCTGTGGGTAAAGCATCATTAGACCCATTTCACAGATAAAATGATATAGTGAGAAGCAAAGATAAAAATTTGAACACCAGCCTGTTTGCTCAAGAATTTATACCATTCTCCCATAGTTATGTGAACAAATTTGTTTCATAGTTAATACTTTGACCACATTTTCTATTAACTAAACTCTTTTTTATATGAATTTGACTTGTCAAGTCAGTCAGCAAGCTCAGGTACTTAGTGGAAGCTATTATAGACTAATTGAAAAGCGGACTCTTGGTAAGCACATCACTTGATCACCTCCATCATCCCATCAAGAGAATGACCACTCTGAGCCCCTGCTGTATATGCTAGCATTTTATTATGAAATTAGCACATGTTATTTTATTTAATTCTCCCAATAATCCCCAAATCAGAAGTTGTAAACCTCAGATTACGACTTGCATCATTCAGGGTTTTCCTCAGGGTTTTCCAGAGAAACAGAACCATTAAGGGAGGGAAGGAGAAGGAGATGGAGGGAGAAGGAGAGATTTTAAGTAACCGTGATTGGCTCATGAGAATGGGGTCATTAACAAAATCACAGGCAGACAGGCAGGCTGGGAATTCAGGCAAGATCTCTACATTGTACTCCTGTGGCAGATTTCCTTCTCCAGGAAGCCTCAGCTTCTTTGTTCTTAAGGCCTTCAACTGGTTGGATGAGGTCCACCACCCACATTATCAAGGGTAATTTCTTTTATTTAAAATAAATGGATTGTAAATGTTACTCACATCTATAAAATACTCTCACAGCAGCACCTAGACTAATGTTTGATCTAACACCTGAATACCACAGCCTATTCAACTTGAGACATATTACCCTTTTTATCATAATGCCCCACTTTTCTTTTCCATATTTATGGATTTTTAAAGTTAATTTATTTTTGTTGTATTACAGTTGTCCCATTTTTCTCCCGTAAATAAAGCCACATTCACCAACTTATTTCTCATGTATGCCAGTAAGTGTTAGCACCCCACCACCTTCACCCTACTTAAATTTTGATCCTTAAATTCTATCTTACTCCTAAAGGTCACCTATAAGTCTGTTTTTTAAGATTAAATGATTGCTATATTACTAATATTACTAATAACTTATACTAGCAAAGGTCTATAGCTTTGACTTGTATACCAGCACCTTAACACAAGCCTCAGTCTCTTTTAAACCAGATAATCCAAGCCAGAAACTATTACATCTGCAGGGTTTCCCAAAAGCCATCTGATGTTTCAAGAGCAATCATTTGCCTTTATAAAAAGGTTTCATCTGTAGTGTTTCATTTAATCAAAATACAACAGGCATCATTATTTTTCAGGTTTTGTACATAAGGAAAGAGAGACCAGTAGACTAAGCAACCATACTAAACTCAAAGAGCTAGTGTGTGAGATATAGGAACTCTAGAATCCCAATCCATTGGCTCAGCCTGTATCACCAAATGCTTATGATTTTATGCTCTAGGAATTCAGTAATGAACAAAACATACAGACCACCTGCCTTGTAAATTCCAAATTTTAGAAAATGGAGTTAGATAGCAAATGAATAATAAGTAACACATAGGGTGTCAGATGACAAGTGTTCATGAAGAAAAATGAGGTAGTAAGCAATTAGTGCATATGAGTTGGGGGGTGCAAGTTGCAGTATAAAATAAGGTAACCAGGATATCCTCACTGTGAAGGTAGCATTTCATCGAGACCAGAAAGGCATGAGTGAGCAAGCCCTGTGGAAATTCTGAGAAAGAGGGTATCATGCAGAAGAAGGTCCCGTAGTAGTTGTCTAGTGTGTTTAAGAACCACAGTGGAAGCATTACTGCATGGTGCTAACTTAACGTATGCTAATCAATTTTCCAATCTTCTGATATTTTTGCTATAAAATTCTATTTGGTAAATCAACATGGAAAGTCACGTATGGTTTACAGTACAAAAGCTATAAAATGTATAACTTTTATCCTCAAACATATCTATCATTCATACTTCTTATATGTCATGACATGAATTTATTTTTCACCTATTAGTGGTGTTACAAATTAACTGAAGTAACTGGAAACTAAGTACGCAAAGCATTAATTTGGCCTTTTAGCCAAAGGAAGAGTGATTTTGGTCTTTTTAAATCTCTCTCATTTTAAGGACTAAGTTAGGCTCTGCAGTGCTTTGTTTAAGATGTACTAAGACTTTCAGAAAACCACTGTCTAAAATGCCCTTAAGGTGTAAAGTACCATATAGGAAATGGAGTAGCCAAAGAACTTACATGCCTGACCTATGGACGTGCACAATGGTGTGGGGATGGCCTGAGGGAGAGGGGGGTGCCGGGTGGAAGGGGACAAAGGGAAGAAACTTGGGACAACTGTAATACCATAATCAATAAAATATAATTAAAAAATAAAATACAAGAAAAAGCCCTTATGAGAAATTATTTTTTATAATACAAAGTAAATTTGAACAAAAATTTGCATTTTAAAATTACAGTCTGACCATATCTAGATTACTAGGTTTTCTTGTTTTGTAGGTAGGTTTTCAAAACATATTAATCAATATTACTTATTTCTGTGAAAGTTGGCCATTCATATTATCTCATGAAATTTATCATACGGTAGTCATTCATTTAAAATCTGTATTCATATAATGCTTTTTGAGCAGTTTTGCAATGATGATGGTAAAGAGTTCAGTCTTATTGCTAAAGTCAAGTTTAGTCTAGGTAATACATCTTAACAATAAAATCTGTGGTTATTACATGGAAGATAATACCAGTTACCCTGTAAATTGTACCCCTACACTATGGTGCTTGCTGCAATCCACCGTCATGTAAATGTAGCAAATGGATGTTCAGGTTTACAACAGTTGCTGCACATTCATCATACATTATGTTATGCTACCATTCCCTTCAAATCATCCCCAAGAAAATGAGTAAGGAGTCCATTCTGTATTTTTTTCCATTTCAATTCATTCAGATGTCCAAACACGACATAGGAAAGAACAGGGATTCCAATAACAAAAAGCCAACCAACTCCATACACAGAAGTATTCAACAAGAAGCTACTTAAATGAGGATTTTAAAATAATCTTAACTTTGTTAAAGTACACTTTAAGATTTTTTTATATTTCCAATAAAATCTGTGAAGGAGCTGCTTCAAGCACAACAACAATAGATATCTAAAAGAAACTTTAAAAAATCCTATTGGTCCTGCAGCTTCCTGCCACAGTCCTGCACAATAGCAAATACTTAGGATGAGAAAGGCTTCACTGGAGCAACACTAATACATTTGACACTGCTTCCACCCTATCATTATGCAGAGGAGCCTATGCTTATCCCTTTGTAAATTGGAGACTCTTTTAACCAGGAATCCCAGGATGAAACGGAACCATTTTCCTCACAGCAAAACAAATCCTTCTCTGGTGCATTTTGTTATTGTTTATTGTTACACTGTTTTATCAGCACTAAACTGTATGAAAGCTTCAATTAGTTCTTGATGAATGATCCCATAAAAGCATGTAGTTTCATTTCTCCTGCCACCAGATATTTCACTGAGTGTTATTAAATGAAATATAATTGGGATAAGATGCAGGAAACTTACGAGAGGCTGTGCTCTCAGCTCAGCCTCCAATGGTTAGTCATGATGTAGCTGAATCATATTTGATGCCCTGTACGTACAAACTGCCATTGCTTCAGCCTGGGGAGAACACAGGGCCACTAAATGTAGTCTTATGCACAATATCTGTCCTTCCCAGAGGATAAGGCCTCTGGTGAGGTTCAGTGTTCAGTCCTAGGTCAAAGATCTGTAATCTCCACAGAGGGGCAAAGTGTATCTACATCAATCAGACACACTTGTTGGGTAGAAGCACAATAGAATATATCCATCTTATATGTCATATAGCACTTACTGCTTTGCTCAGGTATATAGGTGGAGGCCATTGGTTTTCCTCTTTCTCCTTAGTATAGGAATCCTAATTTCTAGGTAGGTACATTGACACAAAGGCTACCTAGTCTGCCTGCCTTGTATGTGACCATGTTCTCATTAATGAAGTGCAGAATTGGGGTATAACTTCTGAGAAATTTGATTGAAGAGAGCTGATTCTGAAAATATTAGACTTTTAAAAAAATCCTTCCTATCTTTCTTCTTCTGGCCTTCAGAGAAATGAAAATTACAGCTACATTGAATTAGGATGTAAATTTTTGATGAAATCATGTGATAAGAGTATTATTGCAAAAAAAATATTAGCTTGGGTGTCTGAAGACATTCTGCATCTACCACCTAGGACTTGAACTGTTATCCTAGGTCTTAATTTATATATGATACTCTACTCTTTTGATTGAAACTGTATTATAGTCAACTGAACTGAATGATAACTGAGACAACTGTGGATTATTAACATATGTTTATTTATTTATTTAAAATATTTTATTCATTATTTTTAGAAATAAGGGCAGGGAAGGAGAAAGAAACGGAGAGAAACATCAATGTATGGTTGCCTTTCACCTGCCTCTAGCTATGGACCTAGCTGGAGACCTGGCTTGCAACCTAGTTATGTGCCCTGGCTGGGAGTCAAACCAGTGACCTTTGGGTTTATAAGCCAGTGCTTATTCACTGAGCCACTGAGCCACCAGCCAGGGCCTATTAGCATATTTTTAAATAATGGAACATCACTGCTACATGTTTACCATTCTGTGAAGCATTTTAATGCATTATCACATTTCCTCTTTAAAACAAAGCTATACATTAGCTACTGATACTTCCATTTTATAGATGAGAAAACTAAATCACAAAGTTATTCAGCACAAAGTCTGGTTGCTGGTAAGGGAGCAGGGGAGAAGTGGGAGATCAGAATTCATGCATTCAATGTTTCTTTCTTTTATGCAATGAATAATACTTTTGTATTTATATAACATGCTAGAGACTGTTCTAAGTGCATAAATAAATAAATAAATTAAATAAATAAATAAATAAATAAATAAATAAAACAAAGGTCCCTGCCCTCATGGAACCAATATTCTAGGATAGTTTCAGAAGTTCTCAACTATAATCTTGAACAGAGATTTATAAAGTGTGGTGTATGGACCATCTTGGGAATCCAAGATACTTTTAGTGCACAAGATCAAAACCATATAATACTGCGACATTCCTTGATCTTTTTCTCACTATGTTCAAAATTATACTAATAATGAAAAAAAACAATGATGGGTAAAACTGATGGTAGTTTGTACCAAAACAAATTCATGATATTTCCTACTACCACAGATCCATAGTTAATAAATAATAATTCAATTAATTAACTAAAGAAAGAATTTGCACTAACAATGTCCTTGGTGAAGCAGTAAAAATTTGTGATTTTATTGTTCTGAAATTTGAGTACACACCATTTTTGTATCACATGTGATGAAATGGAAAATATACACAATGTATTTCTGTTATACATAGATATGATTGTAAGCACTTATGCAATTAAATCACTAGCTGGACTAGCCAGTCTTCATACACTAGTGTTTTACTTGAAAGAATTAGTAGAGGTTTTTGGGTTTTTTTTCGTCACATGCCTGACCAGTGCAGAGTCTTCCTTTCACACAACTAAATCTTGGTCTGTTTGGGCCTGATTAAAAATGCTGGCCTCACCCTGATGACTCCCTGAAACCCCAGCCCACCACAAAGGTAGATGGCAGCTAGATTTGATAAACCCTGGGACATTTGCTGAGTCACCTCAGACCCAGCATGGCACTGAGTTTGGACCTGCCTCAATCTGGTAAACACCACTTGCCCTTCCCTGGTGACTTACTGAGAACCTACCTCATGTAACTTAAGTATTTCCAGAGATTCTTTTAGTGACTTTGCCAACAAGCAGTTGGCAGGTGCGGACAGGTAAAAGCAAATCTTGGGGTACATTGGACCTTTACTGACCTGGTCTGGTGCAGGTAAAAGCTGGCCTTGTTGTGCAGATTGGCCCTTCCCCCACACACCCAGGCCTGGTAGAGGCAGCCACAATCTGTGGATCACTTTGCAGCTCCAAACAAGTTACCTAAGGTCAGTGACCATCTGACACTGGCCTGCACCACAGTCCCTCACAAGAGGACCAAGAACCAACACCCAGTAGCCAGCTTCAGACATCAGAGCAAGATCCAATTAGCTGAACAAGCAGCATGTCCAATGGGAGATATTGAGACTCCCGGAATCTACGGAGGTAAATTCTGCTTCATGTGTTCAGCCTGCACCGCAGCTCATATACTGTGGTCAAGGTCAATTGTCACAGTCAGCTGGCCTGAGAGTCAACCCCATGCATGAATGAGGCAATAGCAATCAAGACTCAACTACAACAGGAGTGCCTATATAGCCCACACAAGGGATACTCCTGGAGCATACAACTCAGGTGATAAAGGAAACTATGTCACTGGATCTCACAAGATGCCTACTATACAAGGATAGTTTGATTTGGAGTCATAGTAGATCAACCTACTATATAGCAAAAAGAAAACACAAAGAGGTGGCAAAAATAGGGAGCCAAAGAAACATTCCCCAAATAAAAGAACATAAGAAATGTCCAGAGAGTTAAATGAGATGGAGGCAAACAATTTACCAGATATAGAGTTAAAAAAATGGTTATAAGGATGCTCAAGGAACGTAGTAAGAACTTTAACAAAGAAGTAGCAGCATGAGCCCTGACTGGTGTGTCTTGGTAGATTGGTGCTGGCCTGAGAACCCAAACATTTCTGGTTCGATTCCCCAAATGGGACACATAACCAGGTTACAAGCCAAGTCTCCAGCCAGGTCTTTAGCTAGAGGCAGGTGAAAGGCAACTATACATTGATGCTTCTTTCCCTTTCTTCCTCTCTCCCTGCCCTTCTCTCTGAAAATAATGAATAAATTTTAAAAAGAAATAAAGAAAGAAAAATACTGAAAAACACATTAACACAAGGAAGCTTACTAACATGTTAATAAACAATGAATGGTTAACAATAAGACAAGGAAAAAAATCAAAAGATACCTTGATACAAACAAAAATGAAAATATAACTACCCCAAATCTATGGGACACAGTAAAAGTGGTCCAAAGATGAAAGTTCATAGCATTACAGGGCTTCCTCAAGAAACAAAAAATATTTAAAATAAAAAATTCATTTTAAATTAAAAAGAACTAGAAAAAGAACAACAAAAACCAACATGAGTGGAAGAAATAGGTAATAAAGATCAGGGCAGAAATAAATAAAACTGAGTCTAAAAATATACAAAAGATCAATAAAACCAAGAGCTAGTTCTTTAAAATATAAACAAGATTGACAAATTTTTAACCAGACTCAAGAGAAAAGAGAGAGGACCTAAATAAATAAAATCAGAAATGAAAGTGGGGAAGTAACAACCTACTCCACAGAAATACAAGGGATTGTAAGAAAACATTACAAACTACATGCCAAGAAATTGGACAATCTGGACAAAATGGATAAATTCCTAGAAACACACAACCTTCCAAAACTGAATCAGAAATTATCAGAACATCTGAATAGTCCAATTTTAACTTATGAGATTGAAAGAATAATGAAAAAAATACCTCTCAAAACAAGAGTTAAGTATCTTGTCCAAGGTCACAGGGTTAGCAAGTGATAGAACCAAGAATTGAATCTTGCATTCCAGATGCAAATCTATGCCCTTGGCCAGTAAGCCTACTTTGAATCACCACATTATAAGCAAAATTAGGAGAAAGTGGTGTCTTCAATGTCAAGGGAACAATAATTAAGTTTCAAAAAGAAAAGAACAGTCAGCAGTGTGAAAGTTCATAGTCAGATAAATTAAGAATGTTACAAAAGGGCCCATTAGATAAAAACAACAAGTCATTGTGCTCTGAGGTATAGTAAGTGGTACCAACATAATAGATAAGTGGATACCTTAGAATAGTAGTAATTCATCCACTAGTTCTGTGGGGCCAGTGATTATAATTCCATTTAATTATGGGGAAGATGGAGTCAGGGAAACTATTAAAATAGAGCCTCTATATTTTAAATAATTCAATATATCAACACAAATAAGCAAATTTAAAATTTTTATCATATTTCTAAAATATAACTAGGATTAATATTGATAAACTTGTTTTTCTACTGCATCTTTTGGTTTTAATAAAGACAGAACTTAGAAAAAAATTTCTCAACAAACACAACTCCTGAACTGTAGGCTTCACAGGTGAATTCACCAAGCATTCAAGGAAGAACTAACACTTATTTTTCTCAAACTATTCAAAAAAATTCAAGAGGATAAAAGACTCCCAAGGTCATTTTATGAGGCCAGCTATCCTAATTCCAAAACCAGATAAGGGTACTACAAATAAATAAAATTATAGGCCAATATCCCTGATCAACATAGATGTTAAAGCCTTCAACAAATTATTAACAAACTGGACCAGCAATACATTAAAAAATATCATACACCAAGCCCTGGCTGGTAGCACAGTGGTTAAGGCGCTGGCCTGCGAACCCAAAGGTCACAGGTTCGATTCCCCAGCCAGGGCACATAACCAGGTTGTAAGCCAGGTCTCCAGTCAGGTCTGTGGCTGGAGGCAGGTGAAACGCAACCATACATTGATGAAAAAAATATATATATATATATCATACACCATGATCAAGTGGACACATAAACAGAACGAAGAGTAAAAATCACACAACCTTATCAGTAGATGCAGAAAAGGCATTTGATAAAATCCAGCTCCCATTTCTAATAAAAACTCTCAGCAAAATGGGAATAGAGTGGTCATACATCAAAATAATAAAGGCCATATATAACAAACCCATATCCAACATCATATTCAACAGGCAAAAACTAAAGTTTTTCCCTTAAGACCAGGAACAAGACTGGGATGTCTATTTTCACCTCTCATTAAACATAAAACTTGAGGCTCTAGCCACAGCCATTGGAAAAGAAAAACCAAAAAAAGCATTAAAATTGGAAAAGGAGAAGTAATACTGTCATTTTTGCAGATGACATAATACTATATATAGATAACTCTAAGTATTCCACCAAAAACTCCTAGAACTAATAAATTAATTCAGTAAAGTAACAGAATACAAAATATCCATAAATCAATTGAAATTTTTAACATCAATAATGAACTATCAGGAAGGTAAACTAAAAAAATAATCCCATTTATAATTGCAGCAACAATAAAATATCCAGGAATAAATTTAACCAAGAAGTAAAATATATATACTCAGAAAATTATAAGGCACTGGAGAAAGAAATGGAATACAAATAAGTGAAAGCATATATCATGCTCATGTACAAGAAGAATTAACATCATTTAAATATCCATATGACCAAAGCAATCTATACAATCATCAGAAGTCCTATGAAGGTACCAATGGTGCATTTCACAGAATTAGAACAAATATTCCAAAAATTTATAGAGAACCACAAAAGACCCCAAATAGCCACAGCAATCTTGAGAAAGAAGAACAAAGTTGGAAGTATCATGCTACCCGACATCAGACCATACTACAGGGACATCGTAATTAAAACAACATTGTACTGGCATAAAAATAGGCATAGAAATCACCAGAACAAAATAGAGAACTCAGAAATTAACCTATACCAATATGGTCAATTAATATTTAACAAAGGAGACAAGAGCATACAATGGAGTAAAAACAGTCTCTTCACTAAATTGTGTTGGGAAATTGGACAGATAGGTGCAAAAATGAAATTAGACCACATTCTTGCATCATACACAAGAATAAACTAAACATTGATTAAATACTTAAATGTAAGGCTCAAAGCCATAAACTTCCAAGAAGAAAACACAGGCATTAAATCTCCAGCATTTTTTACAACAGTAATTTTTTGGCTATGTCTCCTTGGGCAAGGGAAACAAAAGAAAAAATAAACAAATGGGGTTACATCAAACTAAAAGCTTTTGCACAATAAAAGAAACCATCAACAAATGAAAAGACAACCTATTGAATGGGAGAAAGTATTTGAAAATAATACATCTGATAAGGGATTAATATCCAAAACTTATAAAGAATTTATACAACTCAAAAGGAAAAAATAAACAATCCAATTAATATCCAGGCTAAGGACGTGAATAGATACTTCTCCAAAAGGGACATTTGAAAAGATGTTCAATGTCACTAATCATCAGAGAAATGCAAATTAAAGCCACAACAAGCTATTGCCTCACACCTGTCAGAATGGCTATCATCAATAAATCAACAAACAACAAGTGCTGATGAGAATGTGGAGAAAGGGGAAACCTTCGGCATGGTTGCAGGGAATGCAGATTGGTACAGCCTTGTGGAAAATAGTGTCAAGTTTCTTCAAATTTAAAAAAATGGGACTGCCTTATGACTCAACAATTCCACTTTTGGGCGCTTATCTAAAGAAACCTGAAACACTGATTCAAAAGAATATGTGCCCTGATGCTCATTACAGCATTATTTACAATAGCCAAGACTTGCAAACAGCCCAAGTGCCCATCAGTAGATGAGTACATAAAAGAGCTGTGGTACATTTGTGTAATGGAATAACTCTTTGACAGTAAAAAAAAAAAAAAAAAGGAAATGCTTATCTTTTGTCATGGCATGGTTAGATCTGGAGAGCATTCTGCTAATCTGTGGAATCCAATGAACAAATTAAACAAAAACACAAAACAGAAACAGACTGATAGATACAGAAAACAGACTGACAGCTGTCAGAGGGAGGGATATTGGGCTGCTGGGTGAAATAGGTAAAGGGGTTAACAACAACAACAAAAAATATACCCTCATAGACACAGATAACAGTATGGTGATTAAAAGAGGGCAAGTGTAGGCGTTGGTGGGAGTAGGTAGAAGAGGATAAAGAAAAGATAAATGACCATGGAAGGAGACTTGACTTTGGGTGGTGAACACACAATACAATAGACAGATGATGTATTATCAAATTGTATTCCTGAAACCCATATAATTTTATTTACTAATATCACAACAATAAATTCAATGAAAATAATTTTTAAAGGAAAGAAAAAATAGCTCAGTTGGTTGGAGCATTGTCACGTACACCAAAAATGCAGATTTGATTCCCGGTCAGGGCATATATCTAAGTTGTGGGTTTAATCTCTGGTTGGGGCATGTACAGGAAGTAACCAATCAGTGTTTCTCATTTCTCTCTCTCTTCCTCTTTCCCTCTCTCTCTCTCTTTCTAAAATCAATAAGCATATTCTTGGGTAAGGATTAAGGAAAGAAGGATGAAAAAAAGGGAGGAAGGAAGGAAGAAAGAAAGGAAGGAAGGAAAGAAGGAAGGAGGGAGGGAGGAAAAGAGAAACTATAGTTATTCAGACTTTGCAGTGTACAAAGTTATATGCAAATATCTGACTTTGTGAGAGTAGGGGTCAGTGCCCCAAATCCCTGCATTATTCAAGGTCAACTATACATGATATGACTTTGTTTTCGAGTTTATTATTTTAAAGTAAAGAATCCTAGTGTCCCTGGCTGGTGTGGCTCAGTGGATTGGCGCTGGCCTGAGAACCCAAGGGTTGCTGGTTCAATTTCCCAGCCAGGGCACATGATCTGGTTGCAAGCCAGATCTCCAGCCAGGTCCCCAGCTGGAGGCAGTTGAAAGGCTACCATACATTAATGTTCCCCTCCGTTTCTTCCTTCCTCTCTTCCTCTCTCTCTAAAAATAATGAATAAAATCTTAAAAAAAAAAAAAAAAAAAAAGAATCCATGTGTCAACATATGTTGTACAAAGTGAGATTTATTAATGGCTTCAGTGTTTTGCTCATTAGAAAACCAAATTTCATACTAAATCATAATAATGTCAATTTTAACCAAGTATTGTTCAATAACTTTTTTAAGTTGTATTTCCCCTTGAATAAAATGTTCATATTGTTATTAAACAGTATATCAGATATCTAATCAGTTATTGTTAGATATTAGAATGAAAAATAAATTTTTTCTTTCACATTCATTATTTTACTTGCTATGTTTAAAAGGAGGTACATATGTAGGTGGATCTACTTCTTGATATTTGCTATTTAACTGAGCATTCTCTGATGCAACAGTTTGTGCTCCATGAGCATATGTGATTTCATTTTCCCCTAAAGTTCTTTCATTTGAATCAATGTAGAATTTGTTCATATAGCAAACCATGACTTCATGTGGAAATTTTTTAAAATGCAAATTGCAATGCAAATCTGGGTGCTAAAATTTCATGACACTCATGAAATTTTGGTACTCATTCAAATAATTGAAAACATAATTAATTACTATTTTAACATTATCATTTGAATTAAAACACAAAATTAAATGAAATTATGATAGAGAATTTCTAACCACAATGGAATACCACATTATGCACAGTATATATGAAGTAAATAGTTGATGACTAACTCATCAATGTGTGTATGTATATACTACATTGGAAGAAGATTGTGAATGAATATAAAATAATTAGAATCATGATTCTGTTCTCTTAAGGACTTTAAAATAGGGCGGTCAAGATCAGAGCAGAATTAAGTAACTTAGAGACTCAAACTACAATTCAAAGAATCAATAAGTCCAAGAGCTGGTTCTTTGAAAAATTTTAAAAAATTGACAAGCCTCATCAAGAAAATGAGAGAGGACCCAACAAAATCAGAAATGACAGAGGAGAAATCACAACTGATACTTCAGAAAGACAAAGGACTATAAAAAATTACTACAAACAACTATATGACAAGAAATATGACAACCTGGGTGAAATAGATACATTTCTGGAAATGTATAATCTACCAAAACTGAATCCAGAAGAAGCAGAAAGCCTGAATAGGCCAATAATAACGAGTGAAATTGAAGGAGTACTCAAAAATCTCCCAATGCACAGGAGTCCCAGATCAGATGGCTACATAGGTGAATTCTACCAAACATTTAAAGAAAAACTAACTCCTATCCTTGTCAACCTATTCCAAAAAATCCAAGAACAGGGAAGACTCCCAAGCTCTTTCTATAAGGCCGATATTATTCTAACCCCAAAACCAAGTCAAGACACAACTAAGAAAGAAAAGTATAGGCCAATATTTCTGATGAACATAGATGCTAAGATTCTCAACAAAGTATTGACCAACTGGATCCAATAATACATTAAAAAGATCATACACCACGATCAAGTGGGTTCCATCCCAGGGATGCAAGGATAGTACAACATTCACAAATCAATAAATGTAATAACCACATCAACAAAATGAAAGACAAAAACCATATGATCACATCAATAGATGCTGAAAAAGCATTTGATAAAGTATAACAACCATTTATGATAAAAATACTCAGCAAAATGGGAATAGAGGGAGCATAACTCCACATAATAAAGGCCATATATGAGAAACCTGAAGCCAACATCATACTCAACAGGCAAAAACTGAAAGCTTTCCCCCTAAGATCAGGAACGAGACAAGGCTGTCCACTTTCTCCACTTCTGTTCAACATCATTTTGGAAGTTCTAGCCATAGCTATCAGAGAAGAAAAAGGAATCAAGAGTATCCAAATTGGAAAGGAGGAAGTAAAACTGTCATTATTTGCAGATGATATGATAGTGTATATACAAAACCTGATAGACTCCACCAAAAACTTACTCGACCTAATAAGCAAATTTAGCAAAATAGCTGGATATAAAGTCAATATTCAGAAACCAAAAGCATTTTTGCATACCAATAATGAAACATCAAAGATTGAAGCTAGAAAACAAATCCCAATTACCTTAGCAACAAGAAAAATAAAGTACTTAGGAATAAACTTAACCAAGGAGGTAAAAGACCTGTACTCAGAAAACTACAGAACACTGAAGAAAGAAATTAAGGAAGATACAAATAAATGGAAGCATATAACCTGTTCATGGATGGGAAGAATTAACATCATTAAAATGCCCATACTACCCGAAGCAATCTATAGATTCAATGCAATCCCAATTAAAATACCAATGACAGACTTCACAGAGATAGAAAGAATACTTCAAAAATTTATATGGAGCCAAAAATGCCCATGAATAGCCTCAGCAATCTTGAGAAAGCAGAACAAGGTAGGAGGAATCACAATACTGGACATCAAACTACACTACAAGGCTACTGTCAAAACAGTCTGGTACTGGCATAGGAATAGACCTATAGATCAATGGAACAAAATAGAGAGCCCAGAAATTAACCCAGGACTCTATGGTCAATTAATATTCAACAAAGGGGGAAGGAACATAAAGTAAGTAAAAACATTCTCTTCAACAAGTGGTGTTGGGAGAACTGGACAGTAACATGCAAAAAAATAAAACTAGACCACCAACTTACACCATTCACCAGAATAAACTCAAGATGGATAAAGGCCTTAAACATAAGCAGTGCCACAATAAAGGTCCTGGAGAAAAATATAAGCAGTAAAATTTTAGATATCCTATGCAGAAATATGTTTACTGATACTTCTCCAAGGGCAAAGGAAATAAAGAACAAATAAATAAATGGTACTATATCAAACTGAAAAGTTTCTGTTTAGCTAAAGAAAACACCAGCAAAATTAAAAGGGAACCAACTCTATGGGAAAACATATTTGCCAATGATCCCTCAGACAAGAGTTTGATCTCCAAAATATATAAAGAACTTATGAGACTCAACACCAGGGAGATAGACAGCTCAATTAAAAAGTGGGCAAAGGACCTGAACAAACAACCCTCTGAGGAAGACATACCAAGTGCTCAAAGGCATATGAAAGAATGCTCAACATCACTTGCCGTTAGAGAGATACAAATTAAAACCACAATAAGATACCACTTCACACTTGTCAGAATGGCAATCATCAACAAATCAACAAACAACAAGTGATGGTGAGGATGTGGGGAAAGGGGAACCCTGGTGCATTACTGATGGGAATGTAGACTAGTGCAGCCACTATGGAAAACAGTATGGAGTTTCCTTAAAAAACTAAAAATGGAACTGCCTTTTCACCCAGCAACTCCCCTACTAAGACTACACCTGAAGAACACTGAAACACCAATTCATAAGAACCTATGTACCCCTATTTTCATAGCAGTGCTATTTACAATAGCCAAGTACTGGAAACAGCCTAAGTGCCCATCAGTGGATGATTGGATCAAAAAATATTGGTACATTTACACAATGGAATACTACACAGCAGAAAGAAAGAAGGAACTCCTATCCTTTGTGACAACTCGGATGGAACTAGAAAGTATTATGCTTAGTGAAATAAGCCAATCAGTGAAAGACAAATATCATATGACTTCACCTGTTACAGGACAATAATGAAACAAATAAGCAAAATAGAACCAGATACATGAATACAATGAATAGACCTTCAGTGGGCAAGGGGGAGTGGGGAGGGGGAGGAGGAGGCAATGTAGGGAG
Organism: Noctilio leporinus; assembly: GCA_004026585.1. Classification (NCBI taxonomy): domain Eukaryota; kingdom Metazoa; phylum Chordata; class Mammalia; order Chiroptera; family Noctilionidae; genus Noctilio; species Noctilio leporinus. Next base: position 59,573 of record PVIW01002168.1, read on the forward strand.
CAGTTTAGTCAAGGAACTAGTATGGGAGAACCATGGACATGGACAACAAGTGGGATTGACTTCGTGGGGGAGTGGGTGGGTGGGGAAGGGGACAGGGATTGGATGTAATATAACAACAATAAAAATAAATTAAAAAAAGAAGAAGATGGAATTAAAACTAGTTAAAAATAGTAATTAAATAAAAATATGAAAATTATTATATTAGAATGCCACATTCTCAAATTATTTCAAGCATGAAATAATTTTCAAAACGAGAAAAATGGAAAACAGACTGTGACTTCTGAAATCTGAAATCTTCACTCCTAGTAGCTCTTGTCAAGGTCAGCAATTCTCTTTAGTCATTAAGTCTCATAAGGAATTTCAGAGTAAATTTTAATAGTAACTAATGATATTTACCCTACCTCTTGAAAAACCTTCCTTCCACTTCCTTTGTCTTCCTCCACATATTTTATTGTTTCTAATTTTATCATTGTCTCTTTTCCAAGATCATTCCCCATACCTAGCTATCAATGTTTTAGCTCTTCACAACTTGGTTCTACTCCTCTCTTTATTATTTTATATTTTTTTCTGTCTCACACATGCAATATAGACGATTAATATTTTATCTTCTCATCCACTGGTGTCTGCCCAGTAGGAAAGGCAGAAACCTGAGACATCATAGAAACCTCCTATCCTTCCTATCATCCATATACCAAATCCACCAAATAATCCTACCTGTTATGTTCTAAACATTTTTTGAATCATATCACCTTAGTCTACCTCATTTAAATTGCACTACTAACCCACCACTATTTACTCTGGTCTCAAAGCTATCTTTCTCATGTGTAAATCTCATCCTTGTCATTCCTCAGTCAAATCACTTTGGTGGTTTCCCAATATTTGTAGAATTAAAAACTAAACTAATGAATATGGGCTGTATAATTTCTCAGTAACCCTCTAGCCTTGTTTCACAAAGACCCACAGTCCACTCTTTGCCTCTGTGCATGCAAACTTTGTCAGTACCTTAGATTCTTTTGTGTCCACCTGTCGCCCCAATTTCTTGGATATGAATTTTTAAAGTTTTTGGAGGAATATATGGTTTCTGGAATTGAAAGGTTTAGATTTGATTTCCAAATTTATTTGTTATTAGCATTGTGACCTCTGGATATTAGGCAAACCCATTCAAACTTATTTTCTTTATCTGTGAAAATAGATAACACTATTTCCTTAACAATTGTGTTGTGAGGATTAACGTCATTATAGTTCTTACTCCCCTGACTTGAAGTGGTATTATGTTGATTTACCTCCTCACTCTCTATGTACCTAAACATAGCAGGTATTTAATCAATGAAAGTAAAGAGAAAGATGAGATGAGTAAAGGGAAAATGGGAAGAAAACTAAGAATTTCTCATTTCCAATTTCCAGTTTATCTGCCAATAAAAAATTACTTTGACTTCAATAAACTGTTCACAAAGTATACTAAAACATGTATAATTGATAATATGAAAAGGACATAATAAAGGAGAATGGGAGAATGTGATTCTTATACAGTGAAGAGAATGGAAACAGATGTGTAAGAGATTACTTTGGCCTTTGTGCCATGAAAAGCTGAGTGGTGAGACCAGATGTGAAGTAGCAGACCTGGGATTAGGTTCAGTATAATTGGGAGACTAAAATTGGGGAGATAACTCTAGAAACGTTATAAGGAAAATTCCTAACTACTATCTACAGGCTGACAATGAGGGGATTGTGTTGAGTAAACAGATCAAATAACTGAATATCATCCCACAAGTCTATTTCCCTTTTTCCTTTAGGCCTCTGCTTATATTGCACAGCCTATATTCCCAGCTGGGAAAGCAGTGATGGGGTTCATAAGAACCGTGGGATGGTGAGTGAATGATCATTTAATGGTGAAAGATGTAAAAATGGTAATAATACATTTGGCTGATTTCTAAGGACAGGTGATAGCAATGCAGCTATGGAGATCTGAGTAGGCCAGGGATAGGAATAAACATTAGGAGCAAGCTATATGTACTTAGTAGTTGAAATCACCTTGACAATTAATTTTGTCAATAACCAGAAGGCCTACAGATAATTAACTCGGAGGCATGGAGGTATGGTTGTGAGGAAAGAAAGAGTATATGGATGATTTAAAAAAAGAAAAAGAGAAAAATCAAGAAACAGAGGATAGTGTTAATGAAATTCTGGGTAAGGGTGGGGCTTCCTAATTCCAGGAAGGTTAGAGGTATTGTGCTTCTTATTTCCATAATTGGGCCTGAGATGAGGGAAAGACATGATGTGCCAGTCTTGTCCTTGGTAGTTCTTTCCTCTCTGACCTGGGTGAATAAGTAGTTTGAATGGAGGGAAAAAACAGTGGTTCAACTTCAAGCATTTTAGGTATTAAAACCCTGTATAAAAAAAAAAAAAAAAAGGATAAAGTTAAGTGAAAAAAAACTTGAGAATGCTTAACACACCTTCTTCAAAGCATATATGGCAATCCTGCCTCAAAGAGTTTCTAAAATCTTACCCAAAATGAAGGTCTTCTGTAAGAGTGACTATGCATCTTTTAGTTTATTCTATTCTTGTTTATTCTCTTTTGTGCAAATATGAAGTAATTTGACTCTTAAAGTTCTTGTAAACAACATACTTTAAATTATTTTCAATTTAATTAGATTTAAGTGGCAGATAGTAGCTTAGTTTAGTGCTAATAGTCATTTATTTATATGTAATCAAAATGCAAACATTGCAGAATATTTAATGGTCCCCAGTGAGGAAAAAAACACACACACAATAAACAAATACATGTTATACAACCTATTTCACAATTTTCACGCAAATTGAATTTGCTTTGGCTTTTTTAGGGAACAATTCTCTAAGGACAATCATGTGTAAAGCAACATAAATGGTCACTAAGACTATTTTTGTTCTGTGTTTCAGGTTTAAAATATACCAAGAAAAAAAAGTAAGATACTGAAAAAGAATATGTACTCTACCCTGATTAATGAATGCTATAGATATCTTTCTGCTCTGTCTGCTTGGTTAGCTTTGTTTCAAATGTGATACAGATCTCATGCTGCACGGCAGATCCAGAAATAGTCCATGTTCCTTTAAATTCAGGCAATGCATCATATTCTATTACACTGTGTCACATCAGTCTATGATGGTAAAGCATGAGTTATGTGGGTATGGACCAGTAGGTGAACTGGTCCTAATAAATGGATGATTTGGACAGCAAGCAAAATAGTCTCATGAAAAGAAATTTAATAAAATCAGAAATAATACGTAAGAAAGACACTTTCATATTTACTCACAAAATCAACATTCCCTATAATATTTCCAACAACTCTGAAAAGTGAATCTTGACCACATGCATTTTTGTGATCTAACTCTTAGATAAGTTTCCTATGTTAAATTTCACCATTGTTTTTTCAGATATTAGTTATGGAAAAGATAAATACCACATCAGACTCTCTTCACATCATTTATGTCTAACAAACAACAACAAGAGACAAAATAGAGTCTGAAGAAAAGGTTTTCAAACTAAGAAATTAAATTTGTTGTAAAAATAAGTGTAATTCTAATGAGGTATTAAAGAAGGATATATGATCAAAGTAACGAGAAAGTTAAAATGCTACATCATTACTATTATGATAATTATTACTTAATTAATACTTATTGTGCCTGGATGTGCTAGGTATTACAGAGTTTTATGATGTACATGATTTTAAGGTATACATAGTTGTGAGAAGATACAAAATAACTTAATAACATGAATAATAAAAGGGAAAGATTAAGAAGACTAGCTAGTAATTTAGATTGTTGCAAATTAGTTCTCCAAATACTAATACCAGATTATTTACCATGTTTAATTAAATTGAGTAAAAAAGGATGTTTTAAATAAGACTGAGAATAAACTGAGGAAGAACCTAAGTATAGAGGTGGTAAAGGAAATGGAGGGAAACAGGCAATTTTGGTAAACTGCAATTATAAAATGTCCTATGGAGTGGATTATTTGTTAGGTTTTTACAACAGCTTACTTTCAGCACCCATAGGTCCAGCCATGCCCCTCAAACCACCCTTGCAACTTTGAGGAAGCATGTCAGATAAAGAAAGTCTGTAAATTATACAACAAGAAGAAAACAATGTATGAGCTGGAAGGGACACCAAATCTTTGTCATATATATTTAGAGACAGAAAAGACCATTTATTCATTTAATCATTTAATTTAATCATTCTTTCATTCAATATAAATCAGTTTTCAGCTATGAATTCGGAGCAGTGCTCAGCAGTCCCATGCTGACTCATAAAGAAAAAATGTGTGCCCCTATACAAGCTCTCTTCCAACATTTGGAACACGGAACAAAAAGCAAAACAGTACAATCGAAATCATCGTTATATTGAAAAAGCTCTGCATTGCCCAATCTGTTTGCCTACCATGCTCAACCCTTATAAAGCTAGCCAGTGAGCACTGTGGTACTCACAGGGCTGGGCAACCATGGAAATATTAGAAGCACTGTGCCTGTCTTTTTAAAGATGGCATTCAAATGTTTATCTTGATTACTGAGTATTTGGTGCTTTTTTATATTTTGCATCTCACTGGCTCACTAGAGCTCAGGCTTTGGATTTCAACATGGATGACAAAGTAGAATACAGGGAGTGCCTGCTCTCAAAGAACTAAAACTTTAATATGAATTTTGTTTCCAAATCAATATTCTCTAGCCTATAGTCTTTTCCCTCTCTTCCCTCTTTCCCTCCACACAGGTGTCTACACACACACATACACACACAACTGCATCTTCATCTTTGCTTTGAGAATTCTACATTTCCTGGGGGTGCTTTTCAGCATACTTCCCAAAGTTTTAATCCTTTTTGAAAAATTGCCATTTTCCATTGCTCCTTAAGCTTCACTGACATTCTTATGGAATCTGGTTGCTCAGGGCTTTAGGACTTGAGACATTATTTCATTTTTTGCTCACAATGTGTGGTCTCTCTGTTAGTTTCTCCAGAGTCACTTTCCTCCCTGTTCTCTTGTCATCAGAGATTGAACCCATTGGATTTCATTAACAAGCAGCCTTGGCTTCCTGCTTATAGCTGTTTGCAGCCAATGGGAAGCGCCAGAATCAGATTGGAAGGGTAGAGGAGAGTGAGGTCAGGCCTCCTCACTTGTCTGTGTTCTCAATCACTCTTTCAAGGATATTTCTCTCTTTCTGGATTTTTGTAACTGCTCCTCTTCTCCCTTTGGGGCTGAAATGCTGTTTCTCTCTAATCCCATTTTTTGTACTTCCTCTTCATGATGTTTTAAATTCTTGTGCAATTTTTAAAATATTAAGATATTTTATTAAAATATTTCAAATAATTTGATGCATTTTTTGATGATTTAAACATAGTAGTCAGAACCTTAATTGATAAGGAAATCTCATTATTATAAGCATAAAATACCATAAAGAAACACCTTAAAGATCTTTAAAAGGTTTCTCTGGCTACTATTGTGAACAATCAAACTTTTTGTGCAATTCTGCTTCTCTATTGACTCCTGAAATTTGATTTCTCTTTCTCTACTGCCACATTACTCACTGCATATTAATAGGATGTAAAATATTATAGTAGACCTAGCTGGAGACCTGGCTTTTATCTCTCTCTCTCATATGTCCCAGAATCCCTAAAGTTGAAGTCTACATTTGATCATTGGAAAAAGTCACTGTGGCCAAATCATGGGTATTTAAGCAATATGTTTTATATGTTTCTATTATTCAAAGTTGTAAACAGAGGGACATGTCAAAATAACTGAAGAATACTTTATCCATTAATTCTGACCATAGCTGAACATCAACTTTGAATGTTCGGGGGGAAAATGAAGAAAAGGATGTTTAAAAATAATAATAGGATAAAAAAGGTTGATCAAATTAGATTGTCCCTACTCCAAAATGGTCAGGCAGAATTAAAGCTAAAGAAAGAGCCCTGGCTGGTGACTCAGTGGATTGGTACCAGCCTAAGAACCCAAAGGTCGCTGGTTCGATTCCCAGCCAGGGCACATATTCAGGTTGCAGGCCAGGTCTCCAGCCAGGTCCATAGCTGGAGACAGGTGAAAGGCAACCATACGTTGATGCTTCCTTCCCTTTCTTCCTTCCTCCCTGCCCTTCTCTTTGAAAATAATGAATAAAGTCTTAAAAAAGAAAAAAAAGAAGAAAAGGGAATGCAGCATTTATTTATTTATTTATTTATTTATTTACCATTCCCTGGTCTTCTCAATCTTATTCATGTCCTTTCCACTTTTTTTTTTTTTATCATGACTCTTAACATATTTTCTAAATCACTTCCCACCTTTATTTCCCAGATACCTTAATTTCTATTTTCTGACCCTGTGCCTTTTATTGGTTTTCATTATTATTTTAATGACATTGCACAATGTGAATGAAGGGTTCGTGTATAACAAAAAGATTAACTTCCTCAAAACTGCTTCTTTACTATGTTGATCAACACTACTATCAGTAACAACTGCACATAGATGCTTGTTGGGTAAGCATCTGTCTCCTGGTTTGCTTTCTTGTCAAATTTACAGATTATTCTGCATAACTTTTCACCCAGAATCTGCACTCTACATGACACAGGTAAGAAAGCCAACAGCCAAGTGCAACATTCTCTCTTTAGAGAGTGAACATGCAGTGCAAATTCATGCTGTGAGGATCTGCAAAGCTCCTTGAGCTTATGAACAGGTGTGAAAAATGTTACAGCAACCTAGAGAAGCATATTTTAGACCAAAAAAAAAAAACAAAAACAAACAAAAAGAAAACTATTGTATTATTTAGGTACCAATGAAATTGTTTACCCACAAAAGAGCAGTTTATAATACTGATTTTTTTTAAATATGAGGATATAACTTTGAAAATCTAAATTTAAAAATGGTCCCCATTAGAGAATTCACAGGTAAATAATTAAAAAGTCAAAGTTAAAATATCAACAATAACCACATATTTTATACACACAAAAGATCCATTCTTTCCATTTTGCATCACAAAACATGTCATTGCAAAAGCTGAAAAGAGTAAAAAAATCTAGATCCTGAATATTTAATAGAAAATAAAATTATATTTATTTTTAAGTGCATTCTACATTCAACACAACTGCATACTCACAACAAATCTATTGCATTGCCCTGACATAGTTACTGCAAAGGTTTTTCCTTTGCTGTCCCAAGGGCCCAATTGATTTATCTGCCAGAAGCCTAAAGCCCCAAAATAAGATAGCTTTGAGTTTACAGAGGTCATTTTTCATTGTCTAAATAAAAATTTCTAAACAAAAATCTCTCATCCTGTTAACCGCAGGGTCCTTATCTCCCCAGAGGCTAAAGCAACCTGAAAGAAGCCATTTCAATTCTTTCATGAAGAAAGATAAAAGCAAGTTTTCGATTAGAAAGCCCAGCAAAGCCTTCTTATTAAATGTTGGTTGCAGTAACTAGTTGAAAAGGCAAAACTGTCCTAGAATGGGGCGGGGGAGAAAGGGAAATTATTATGCATAAGACAAGCCTTATTCAGAGACTGCGAAGACAATCAGGGATAGTGACATTCCAGGAGGCAAAATGAAGTTTATGAATCCTTGTAACTCTGCATATTTGTTCTACTCAGGTCCTTAATAATCTGCCTAGTTTTACAAGCGTGTTCTCTTAATTGTGTGTGCTACTTGTATCAACGAACATTAACTACGCGTCACAATAATTATGCATTCAGGCCCATCTTCTCTGATCTGTCATCATTCAAAGTGCTTATGCAGCACAGGCAGAGGTAGAATGTGGCATGCTATCCTAGCTTCAGAATAATAGATTTTGTGAGGCTAAGCTAAAAAGAAATTATCAAAAATGACTTCACAGACTAAGTTTCAATAAAGAAGATAAACACAGACACTAATGGTGATGCACTGGGAAACAAACCAGAATGGTGGAAGAAAAAGAGGATTCTGTTATTTGGAGAAACCTGCTATAAGAGGGAGAATAAAAAACATGGCTTATATTTTAACTTAATTATTTCAGTACAAAATAGTTAAGAAATGAAATTTCTTAATTTGGGGATATGTTTACACTAGAATAATAACTATTTTATCTGTTAGTTAAAGTGCCATGGTACCATTTCTAACATCTCTGAAAAACAGAAAACAAGCCAGGAATGCAGGTGAGGGATACTTACTTTTGTAAAAATAAATTTTTATATTGTTATTAATTTTAAACCTGGATGTAAAGAAAGATATGTCCCCCAAAAGAATAAACACTCAAGCATAGCCCATAAAAATTGTGGCTTACCTCATCTGCCCACTTTTAGCCTTCAAGTAGCACCTACAAATTAATATAACTTTATTCTTCTCAGTGAGGTACATATTCTGGAAAGCATTTGAAGGTGCTTTATATTATTTACTTCACAAAGAAAATAATTTTTCTATTTTCCCCTAAGAACAGATGAAAATAAAATTTCTATACATTGACTATAAAAATTAATTGTCACAAACTGGAAGTTACCCAATAAACTACTATTAGAAAGTATGGCTTCATGTTAAATATTTTAATACTGAAATTATTATATGTGATAGGGAATACCTAAATTTTCTAGTAATATATTTTTGCAGAGAATTCATCCTCGAGGATTCAGTGGAAACCATGTTGTTCAAAACCAGATAGAGTATGAAAATATAACTAAAGGCCTTCCATATGTGTGTGTGCGCATGTGTGTGTGCGCGCACATATGTGTGTGCTATAGCTATGACAGGTAGGTGGTAAAGCCTGCTTTGAACATTTCTCAACCAAACTCATCTTGACTATTTTCTGTGTAGCAGGACTTTAAAGATTAATTTATCACTAGTTGATGTCTTACAAGTGACCCAATACTGCTTCATAAGAAAAGATGTGCCCATGAGGCCACCTTCAGGCAAAGTGTGAGGGTTTTCTATCCAGTGGTGACTCTTCATCATATACATCAGATGTTGTATAGGACCAATTTTACTGTTTCCTAGACATATGGTTCTGCCCTGAACCAGAAATACAAATTTTTTCCTTCCTGTGCCTCCATCAGAGTGTAGAATGTTGATTTGTCAGATCTTATATGTCCATCAAAATCCAAACTGAGGAAACTGTGATGCTCAGAGCCATTCCCTCTCCTATGAATTAAAATTTCTGCTTTGAATTATAATGTCCCACTAGAGAAAAGTTTATATGGCTTCTATTGGCCCCATGCATAATTGATGTCATCAAGTTGTTTATGGATGCCCCACTCACTTTACAGAAAGATGCATACAACATGCAGCTCTATAAAATTCATAATTGTAGTTGATGTAACAAGGTTGCAGAAGACATTACTCCATACTCAATGTTTTTCATATCAAGATCCACAAAATGTTATTTAGAAATTAGTGCTCAAAAAATAAAATCTATGCTTCCCCTGAGAAATTGTTAGAGCTTACCTTTGTTGATGCTAAGTTTTAGATGACTGATTTTATCTGTTTTATGTTTATGTTTTCTAGTATTACAACTTCAAGTCTTCTTAAAATAGTTTGAGAAACAGCATGTGGCACAAATAATAAAAGAAATGGTTAAAATGATTGAGCTTGCATTATAAAAGTCACGCAAATTAAAAGGAACACCTGACACACACTGGCTTGAGTAACAGAGTCAGGTTAAGTCATGCAGAGAAGGCTGGAGGAAGGGGGTCCACAGTTGGTGTAGCTCCTCATCAGTGTCATTCCGGCCAAAGTGTTCCATCTTTCTGCACTGCCATTATCAGACTTTTGCACCCCTATTCTTTCCCACTCTTAGTTGTAAGACTGCTGCCACTTTTACAAATGATAAGACTATATATATTCAAAAATAAGAAGCACAGTGAAGGAAGAATACCAGCCATGCTAAGTCAGTAAGAAGGTTTCACCAGATATCCCCAACACACTTTCCTCATGTCTCATTGGATATAATGAAAACACATGAACCCCTTTTGCTGCAAGGAAGGCTGAGGAAGAAAGTACTCAGCTTTCTGAGACTTGCAGTGGGGGTGGCAAGAGAAAGGGTAGTTGTGCATAACTAGTAAATTATCAAAAATATTAAGCATTTCAAAAGAGCTGGGAAAATGGGATAGTTTGTCCTCATGATCAGGATGATTATTTTTTAAGTGTGTTACTTGTGATGGCATTGTACCATCATTACTTGATACTTCAAGGGTTAGAATAAACTTAGTGTGAAGTTCAATCTTATGATAGTGAATTTAAATCACACATCAAATAGATTTCTTAAAAATGTCTAACTTTTCTGGTCAACTTCTAGTCAGACCTAGTAGGTCATCACTGTTTGTACACAGTATTATGGGTAAAAAAAGAAGATATCAACTCTGCCTATACCCTATGTTTGTTTGCAAAAGGTTCCTGCTTTCTTTATCAGCATTATATTTGATTTTTGTTTTCTTTTCTTTTCCTTCCTTTCTTTTTTTTTTTTTTTTAATTTCATTATTTTTAGAAAGAGGGGAAGGGAGAGAGGCATAGAGGGAGAGAGACATCAATGTATGGTTGCCTTTCACCTGCCTCCAGACACAGACCTGACTGGAGACCTGGTTTGCAACCTGGTTGTGTGCTCTGGCTGGGGAATCAAACCTGTGACCTTTGGGTTCGTAGGCCGGCACCTTATCCACTGTGCTACCAGCCAGGGCATGTTTTCTTTACTTTTCAATCCATGAATTTCTTTTACATGGACTCATTTACTTTAAATAAGTAATGCAATCCATAAGTCCACTTACCAAATATTGTGTTTGAAAACTAGAAGATTTGATGTTAAACTTAGTGTGTGTTAGGTTTAAAAAGTTTTATTCACTTTTTATTGTTATATGGATGAAAAAATATGAGGTTTATTAAAGGTTTAGAAGCTACTCTGCTAGTAACTTGCTAGCCTTGAATTCAAAACTAGACTGGTCTGATTCCAAAGGCTCCTTTCTTGACCACACTACCAATAAATCAGTCAATAAGATAATCAAAATTCAACCAAACACAGGTATGTATAAAGTGGAACTTTAAGGCACAGTCATAATCTAAGGAAAAGTAAAAAATCAAAACAAAATCAATACAATGTCATGATTTTATTGAAGGTAAACCTCTGTGAAAATTCAATTCAATTTTACATTTGTATCTATGGTAGAGACAACAAAAGTTTAGAACTATGGCTGGCTTCAGAATGTTTTTAAGTTGGATGGAGGAGAGCAAAGGGAAAAGAAATTGGAACAAATGTAACCGCATAATCAATAAAATATACTAAAAAATAATGTTTTTAATTATTGCAATTTCCAAGAAAAAGACATATTTCATAACAGTTGAAAATCAAAAGAATATTTCGGTAAATGTTCAATAATAGCGAAATTCAATAAATTTTAAAACCCTACCCAGTTAATGTAAAAGCCTTACTTTATATAGAAAATATTTCTATTCCTAATTCTTCCATAAATGCAGAACTGACATAAAAAACTGAGAACTTGTATTGAAGGAACAGATTAAGTGTGAACTCAATGAACATTTGATTATCGGGTGATATTCCCACTAGACTTCTTGAATGCAGAAACCATGTGCACGTTGGAACTAGTAAGTTATTCTGAATTTGATAGAAGTGTGTTGGCTCTCATGAACAGATTTCAGCCTGTACCGTGATCCAACTGAAACCAGGCATTATTTCTCCAAATCTTCAGTTTCTTCTCAATGTTCTTATTATGAAAAATTTAAGCTAGAGTTTCAAAAATTTATTTATTTGTTCTCAAATTTTGGTTCTAAACAATAGAGGGCTTTTGTTTTAACTCTCTAATGACGTAATAAAAAATCAAATGTATCTTCTGACTCATTCCAAATGGACGTTTTGTAGACACCATCTTTTCAGATTATGGTAGTGGGAATATATTGCTTGGTTCTTGCTGGCTTCCCAGTCTCTTTGAGAAATTAGACATTTTGCCCTTCCTTACTATCAATCTGTAAAGTGTAAAACTGCTTTCTAATTACTTAGGTGGACTAGATGCAGAATCTGATACAAATCAGATTCAAACATATTTGATGAAAGATCAGCAGTGGAGAAGTTTCCAGAGACCTGAACGGATGACTGATAGACATATAGACTGATAGACATATTTTTGCTCTTTTTCTCAACTCAGTCTCTGTTTTTTCTACTTCAAATCATTTCCCAAAATGTAAGAAGTCTTGCAGAGCTCTTTTATGTTACACAGGTCTTTTCCCAGCAAGATGTTATCAATTTTCACACTCAAAAAGGTATTTATTTCATTCCTGAGGATCATTGGGGTATATCATTAGGAAAATTATATATCCTAATCACACATCCCATAAAAATTTAGATATTTTTGAAATTTTCTTTAAAGGTATTTTTAAAAATTCTACCCCTTCATCCCTCCAGCTAACATTTGTTAGGAACATTGGATAAGTAATAAGCTATGCCAGGCAGGTTCCCCTTCAGTCTCATTTCATATTTAAGAGGACTTGCCTGGTTCAGGAAGTGCCCAAGCAAGCAAACACAGCATCTTTTTAATATAAATTTTAAAATCTTATAGGAAAGCAATCATTCCAATTGAAATATTGTAGTGTTTCTAAAATTTGCATGTAAGCCTTTGGAGGAAGTTCAACTTACTCCATAATTTATTTGCCATACTTTTCAGTCAAGACTATTAGTATACAAATGGTAGACCTGGTAAAAAGCACACAGGAAATCTTAGTACAGCATCTGACCTCAAGGAGCTGGTCATCTTGTAGAAAGACAGAAAAACAAATATACAATCTAATCTAATTTTAAACTATTTCAAGAGATGTGGGAATATAGTGATTTAGGTACAAATTGGAAAGTTTCAGGAAAGACTTCGTAGAGTAGGTTATGCTTTAACTGAGTCTTATAAGATGAATTTTATTTGGCCAAAAGAATATAGGTTACAGAAATCATCCAGGCACATAGAACAGCACAGGACAGGAATGAAGGGTAGGTAGAAAAATAAAATCAGTTTGGCAGGATTGGGCATAAGGTCTGAGGTATACAGTGAAACCTAAGGAATGCAGGTTGTACTCAGGGTCAGGTCTAGTTATTAAAGAATCTTAAAATATAACATTACAAAAGGCATCAATGAGGGATTTAAAGGAGAAAATGAAATAATTAGGTTTACATTTGCATTTTTGAGTGCTTGCTCAGACTGCAATCATTGTTTCAGGTTGATGAAGAAATTAAAACAAGAGGCAAAATCCCTCAGTTAATACCAGGATGAAGAGGAGATTCTCTGAAGAGCCATATCTCCCATTGAAACTTGTCCACGCAGTGAACTCTTGAGTCTATGGGCTCCCTGTTTGCACCTGGGTCTGGATTCACATTCCCTACCCCTTCTCCATTGTCACCATTCCCTTGCCCTGTAACCAGATTTCACTTCCATAATCCTTTCTTCTTTAAGATCCTAGCCAATTCCTACCAACTTCCTTCTCCTAAGGAGGAGAAACAGTAAAAGAGAAGCAAATTAAGTTGCATTCTTTAAAAAGAAAACAGTATTGTAAATTTATAGCATTAATTACATATTTATATATTTCACATAACTAATTATTCTAGAAAGAAAATATATAGCCACAACCCAGCTTTATATAGTATCCTTACATTGTTTAACCAATGATATCTACATTTTAGGGTAAAAATAATATTAGTAGATACATGTGCAACACCAGCCATGCATATAAAAATATACCATGAATTGGTTATATCCCAGGCAACAACAACAACAAAAAAAATCAGATGATTCATTTTCAAGTGTTTCAAGTAGAACATTAAATGAGGAACAAATACTACAACTATACACATGGCTGTGTAAACACATATATACACAAAGTATGCAAAGAATTATTTTTCTATTTGAATGTATGTAGAAAAATATTTATTAAAAACTACACTGAAACATCACAGTAGAGACTTAAGACCCTTCCCCAAATTCCATTACTATATGGCTTTCCATGTAGAACTCATAATGTTCTTTCTTTCTTAGTAGAGATGATCATGTATTGGGACAGATAAGCTGTTTTCTATTTTTTAAATTAGCTCTCATTCTTGCTCTTCAGGGTTTCTATCTACCTTAATAGAGGAAAGTAAAATGTTAACCCTAGAAGGAAAAATTTTTAGTAATGCAAGTTATTGATCAGGGCAAAGTTTTTCAACCAGAGCTCACTTACTATTGACCCCCAGATTCCTTACAGCACCCAAATACTTTACCTAATATGATTAGGTAAAGTAACAAGTTATTAAAAAACTACCAGTAATTTCTTTCAATGTTGTTACATAGTTCAAGCTCCTATGAGGTAGTAACAAAAACTTTATTTCTTTGTTCGTATCCAAACCTCAGACTTTAAATATATACTATGAGTGATATAGCTCAATCATAAAATACCAATTCAAACCACAATTTTCTGATGTTGGTAACCCTAAAACAATTATTTTAATGAGCATATCTATGCCTGCTATCCTTTCCGAAAAGGCATTTTGAACACCTATAATCTCCCCACACTGACCATGAGTGAACCATAGTCTTTTGTACTGCCTTCGCTAACTGGACATCTTGTCTTGCCCACCATCTGCCTCTCCTAGCCTTTACTTTGACTTTTTTTCTGGCTCCTGGTCTCAAGCCCTTTGGCTTTAGCTGGACTCATCATATGGCTCATCTCTAGGAACTGTCCTGTACTTCAGAAACTATTAACTTCAAGGTACCACATTTGCACAGGCTTCTTCCCTGGCCTTGAGTGGGAAACTAGCAATATGCCCATAAAGTCTTTCTTTTTATATACAGTAAAAAGTAAGAATTTTTCTTTCTATTAAAGAGGAACCTCCATATGTGTATAAGCTTTAGACCCCACTAAAACTCCATATAGCACCTAACTTCATCCCTCAGCTGGATTTTTGGTTGCTGTTTTCCCTTTGGTACTTGTTTGTTTGTCTCCACTCACGGCAGTCCTCAGGTATGTTCTGACTGCTCTGATTTGGCCATGGATCTTCTAGGTTTCTGGGCACAACATTCTGCCATGCTCAGCTCTGAATATTTCTCATCTGTATGGACAATGAGCACCTAAACTACAATGAATCATATGGAACAAATATTGCCCCTAAAACATGTGTGTAAAATACAAAATTAAGACCTTGAACACAGGATAAAAAAAAAAAAAAAAGTTTACTTTTCATCTGTCACCAATTTTTCTGGTATCTATCCTAGACGCATAAAAACTACTTTTTATGCAAGACACATCTAAATAACTCTGAGTGACAAGGTTGATCCACAGATCTGGGGTCTTGAAAGTATGTTTGTTTCCACCTAAATGCTTGGCACCATCAGAGACTACAGCCCGAATTGATTAAGCTGTGCATGGGGCACTGTCCACCTGCAGAATGGCAGGTGGAAAATTATTCAGAAGTAATTTAATTGGTGACCTTTAAAATAATGATTCATTACCTTAAAACACTTTTATTATGTCAGCATGAGTGCTCCAATTGAAACTAATATATTTAAATCAAAAACAGTAGGTCTTATTTAACCTCTCTTTCACCAAAAAAAGGAATATTCTAAAGAATTTGTTGGAATTCTACCTTTCCTTTTCCTTTCCTTTTCCCCTTTCCTCCTTTTGCTTCTTTCATTTATTTGCTTCTATCTCCCACCATATCCCTTTCTCCTATTTTTCCTGCTTTCCTTCCTTTTTTTCCTCCCTCTATTAAGCCTTGTTTTTGTTATTTGGGTAGTATCCATTTGGTCATTTGCAAATGCAGGGGTATCTACAGAGTAGACTCTAACTCAAAATAGTTAAAGTCCTTTATAACTCTTCCAGCCAGGCAGAGAAGTCAGGCAGGCTAGCATTCAATTATTGATCTTTCTCTTATTAACTACTGTATGGAGTGTCTTGGGTATGGAAATGAGATAATAAATGCGAAGCACCCAGGAAGGTTCTGGACCCTTCAGAAAAGTTCATTGCAGTCTTCTTCATAGTCTGATACTGGGCTCTCTATAATGGCCTAAGAAAAACAGAATCATCACATATATTATATGCTCATCCCAAAGGCAATCCTTTTCGGTCTTACATTTGGCCTAGAATTTGCACAGCAAAAATAAAGAATGGCTGAGAAAGTTGGCAGCCCATTAACCAATATGTTGAATGTGTTGCATGACCCACAAAAATCGGATTTCCACATGCTAACATGGATCTGAACCTAGTGCAGAAATATGCAAGTCGGCAACCACACTACTACCTAGAAAATAAATGGCTGGGCAGAAGCTATATTTACTAGGACATGTTTGTGATTTTCAAAACAAAATTTTGTGACCAGTTTTCATTATATTCTGGGCTATGTAACTTATGGCATACACATTTATAAATAAAAGCATGAGAGCCTCTAAATCACTGAGTTAGACTGAAATGATGCCTCTAGTGTTTTGGGCTATAAAAAAATAAAAGGAGACAAAGCAGGGATCATAAGGCAATACCTTACAGGAAGCAAATTGATACCTGGGATTACAGTAGCAATTCCTTTCTGGCATTCGTGAAGGAACATATTTTAGATAAACAAATAGGCAGAACATTTTGGATCTCTGTAAATAGATTTAAAAAGTCAGACAAAAGCCTTTCCCTATATGGGTGCAAATGACATCATTTTTAACCTTTTGAGCAATTGGTGCATTTGGAAGAGCTAAAATTTGCAGATACGATACTAAAGTTGGACTATTCATTCTATTTCACATTTAAGTCCTATTGGCAGAGCTTGAGAAAGGCAAGTGATGCCTAAATTTTTTTCATGACTTTTTTTTAAATAAAAGAATTTCACCTGTAATACTTCCATGTTAATGGAGATATATTTCTTCTGAATCTGAAAATAGTCCAGGGGTGATTGAGTCCCATATCAGCCCTTTGTTATTAATGTCATGATTGTTGTTTTCCTAATTGACATATAGACTAAGAAGTTAGTTAGGTGACACACAGAAAAGATCCTCAACCACTGTCACTTTCTACTTTGAAGTCATATGTTCAACAAGTATCAGTAAAAAGTTCAGAGGAGCATGAAATAAAAAAAACAAAAAACAAAAAACACATGATGTTATTCTTTAAGGAATTTAGAAAACACCGGAGAGACGTAATGTTCCACAAATCCTTATGATGCAAGATGCAGCTTAATGTGCACTATTAGAAATAGATGAACACTAGGCCACTCAGCGTCAAATCAAAATTGAAGTATGTCCTGGATAACGGAAAACATCTTTGTGGAAAAATGTCCTTTAACCTAGACTCTGCATTATAAACAGAATCTTGAAAGAAAAAATTGGTGAGTTTTATTCTAAGAACCACTAGGTAACTTGCATTTGATACTGTTGGATAAAAACTCTGAGAAGTAAAATTCAAATTTAGCAGAAAGAAAAAAAAATAACCTTTGATTTTCATGCTTGTAACTTTCACCAATTATTTCCAACCTGGTACAAAGATCCAAGCATGCTGGGATAAGAAACGGTATGAGCAAAGAATAAAAACTCACTAACTCTCTACTTGTTACTACATTTGAGGTCTGGTGACCAGAGATGGAAGGAGGGAGTAGCATCAGTGACATCACCTGGGGAACTCTGTGGTACAGCAGGGAGCCCTGTAGCTTCAAATAAAAATACACACATGCTCGCCCTTTTAGTACTAATTTTCAAAGACTTTGGAATAAGAAACATCAACAACAAATGGCTACATATTTGTTATGTTTTCTTTTTTTTTAGTACATTTTTCCATTTACCTAACAATGTAAAACATTGTATTATTTGGATTTTATTTGAATCTATATTCATCTGGATAGGGTGCAGGGTATAAATTGGTTGTGCTGCTTTGATAAAGTGCATAAATTACTCTCCCCTTTATTCATGTCATTCCCTTTCATTATTTATAGTTACGTTCGCCAAAGAGAACAAATAAATCCTATGACGACACTATAGAAACCCCTGTTGGAAATATTGTCGGTCTGACTACACTGATGCCTTTCACGGCACGAAGGCACCGCATACGCTTCTGTGCCTGAAGTTTCCACTGTGCACTTAGGGTCACTCATGGACATGTGCATAAACAAGAGTTATCACTGGTGAAAAGCAGGTGCTCAGGACCTGGAGAAAACAGAGGGTAGGAGTGTTTGCTATATAATAACTAAAAACAAGAATTCCTATCTACTTATAATTGGTTTCAGGGTGATTAGTAAAGCAACTCCCCTATTAACTCATGTTAATAACTCTGGGTTTGAAAACATTACTTGGGTCATTGCTGGTGTATTTCATATTCTAGAAAGTAGTAATTTAAATATCAGTGAATATAAGCTCTATCTGACTACCATCCTTTGCATAAGCAGTGCAAAAATATTCAGAACCAACAGGAAAAAAAATGCATTCGTATACTCAATTTGAATAGAATTAGTAAATCAGGCCCATGCAAATGAAACTGGGTAGGAAGGAAACACACCCAAGGAAACAAGAAGCAGGCCGACAGGGTTTGATGGAGCCTGGAGGGATGGGGAAGGTGTGGGAGGGCCAAGCAAATAGCCTCTTTATACATTGAGATGGTTTTGAGAATAATAATGGGCTAGTTTCTTCCTCTTCTTTAAAAAAAAAAAAAAAAAATCCAAGTAGCTATTGAAGATTGTAATGATTTCAGCCTAAAAAGCAATGCTGGAAAGCCTCTTTGGAGATTGCCAACTCCCACTGTGCAGAAACACTGTGTCCCCGTGAGCTGGTGCAATGGAGACAAACAAAAGAAACACTTCAAGGAAAGGGGAGACCGAAAAGGGAGGGTGAAAAAGCGCGGAGGACGTGGTTCCCAGAAAAATAGTAAGAGTTTTAGCAGTGACCAAAAACAAGCCTCACAACCCCCGAAGATGAAAACTGATGTTAAGTAAAAAAGCTTCACCATTTGAGTAATATATTCGATGATACTCTCAGTCAAAATAGCGGTAACATCATCAACAATAATGATCTACTCCTACTTGCAGGGATACCCACTACTTACTTTAAATCAGCCCGATTAGATAGCACCTTTTCAGATCTCTGTGTGGACTCCCACTGGGAGAAAATATATTTGAAAGAGTATTAGTTATGGAAACACATTGCTCTATTGCCTGTGTGCTTGTATGTCTCTCTTCATTTTCTCCCTTCCCTTTGACAAAATAAATGCTTTAAAAATCAACACATGTAACTACACAATGAAAATATCCTAATTAAGATGATTTTCCTTAGTTACTTCTGTTCCTATAAAAATTTAAGCATGGCTGATTACCTCTAGTTTCTGACCATTATAAAAAGGTCAATAATAATTACTATTTATTTGCTTTCAAATGCTTTTAATGTAAAAATTTTGTGAAATGGTGAAAACCAGTTGTGTGCACTTTTTAGAAAAACCTACTCAGATCAGCAGTTTAGAAAAGTACACTTAAATTTGTTTTTAATCTCAGATCATTGTAATCATAGTATCTGTTTTTTAAGTGAAATGTGAAAGACTTTGTTTAATGCCTTTATTTCTATAGAAGGACCTGATGCTTCTTGAATATTCATTATATATCTTTGTATTCTAAACTAACTTATAATTTCTAACTATGTCACTCATCTTTGTATAAGGCCTATCTGTAAATTTTATTAGAGTATGTGGATGTTACTGTGTATGGTCCAGTGAAAATGAGGCATCCTTTTCTTGTAACCATCAAGTTACCATCAATACAATCACACAAGATACTTCTGATAGAAGATCCTCATGTCTCTATTTACAAAGTAAATTATTGTATCTGAAATTTTTGAAGAAAGACATTTCAGGAAAAAAAAAAAAAAAAAGGAAAAATCACAGTAGCCAAAAATGACAAACCAGCAGTTCTGTCAAAATCATTTTTAAGATCACAAAATATCTAAAAAACAATCTATTATTTAAGGTTCTTTCATTTTAAAATATACATATATAACTTTAATCATGCTAACATACTGTTACAAAGCCTAATTCTAAGATTTACCAATGTATAGAACTTTTATTAATTGCTGTACAAAACATTTAACCAACAGACAAAAAGCATTATTGAATAATACTCTTTCACATAGTCCACTTAAATGATCATTTTTTAAAACAGATCATTATACTTAATATCTGAATAGCTATTAAACATGTCTGGCTATATGAAAGAATAGCAAAGAACAATATAGAAATTCTGCTCTTCCTGGCAGTCACCATTTATGATTCTTAGATTTTTTTAAAATCCTTTTTTTGTTTAATGTTATTCAAGAACTTGAAAGGCCTAGCTGTTAACTATGTACAAATACATTCTTATTCATAACACTCAAATATTTTATTTTGATATCTCTAGTCCCTTTTGTTTTTAATTATTTATTATTAGTGCAAGCATATTACATACAATATGATAGTTATTATTATATAATGGCTAATATTTATGAAACATTTACCATATTCCATGCGCTGTTATAAGAGCTTTACATACACTGTCACATCAAATTCTCACAACAACTAGAAAGATGTATTTTATTATCCCAATTATATAGATGAAAGGTTAAATAACTTGCCCAAGAGCAAACGAATTTTAAGTGGAAGTCCGAATTAAACCAAGGCAGCCTGACTTGTGCATAATACTTCTCATATTGACAAATCAATGCTTTCAAAGCCTGAATATATCTATAGTCACTTGAATATATTCAAATTGCCATATACTTTATATTGTATTTGCAAGCAGTAAAATACATGTGATTTACTAATAAAATTGTAATACACCTTTCAAGGGAAACACTATAATTACATATGTCAGTCCAAGGGCTGGAAAATAAAAATTTAAAGGATGTAGAAGGAAAAGGCAAAAGCATCTCTGACCTCAAGAAAGGAGAAAAGATGGGGGTCACCTAAGACTCCAAGAAAGAACAAAGGATTTCAGCCACTCCTTCTTTTTCCTTATTTTTGTTGTTGTTGTTGTTGTTGATATTAATAGGAATATAGTTTGCTATTCTTCTTGCTTACTTTTTGTTTTTAAAAAAGAGGTAAAAGTGCTTGTCAATTAACAATGGATAAGGCACATGGGCATTTATTTTACTCTTTCCTTGTAAGATGAAGACAATTATTTTTCTAGAGTACAAGTTTTTCATAAGACACTTGGATGCAAATTCTCTCTTTTTAAAAGATGTTGTGTAGCAGGCCAGTCTGGGTGGTTGCTCATCCCCAACTCAGCAGTAGGTTGCTGCCTGAACTACTGGCCCGTCAATCTGAAGAAACAGCTCTAATAATATTAGAAAACTAGAAAATGAGAGTCTGCAGTAGTCTTACCCTCCCTTAGAAATCTGCCTATTGTCTTTCATACCTGGAATTGAGTCTCCGTTTAAAATCAGAATAGATGCACTGGGGTATAAGGAAAGCAGCCTGGGACATCAAGTACAAAGTTATAAAAAAACATAAGCTATGTTCTTTCGAAGCTTACAACCTGGTGAATGAGTGGCAGAGACTGAGAATGTTTTGTAAGTAAGCTTTGAGGTATTGTGCAAATGGTTTAGAAGGGCAATGCTGCATAATCTAAGAAGGGCTAGGGGCTGAGGCCAGGTCTTCAGGAAGGCTTCACAGGAGAGGTGACTCGTGTACGGGTTTTGCAGAAGGTTCTGTCATCAAGCCAACCACAGAGAACAGGGAGAAGGTTATGCAGAGATGAAAACATTTCTTGCCAGAAGAAAAATAAAACGATCCCGTCAATTTCACTTGTGCAGCAATCAGTTCTTAGAAAACTACTTACAAACTCCAGTGGAGCAGAAGGTTTCTTATCCAGCCCCAGCAAGTTTGTAATCCCACACATGGGGCTCCCCACTCATTTGCCAAGACTATGAATATGGGGCAGCAGTGGTGAATCATCCAGCAATGCTTTTAACCCCTCCTCCTTCCTCCTTTTAGTCACCACAGCACCTTCCTCCAGTGTTGCTGCTCCTCTCTTTGGAGCTCTCTTAAGCAGGGTGTTTGTGGCTTTAAAAAATGCAAAATAGTTGCCAAAAAGAACAGTTTTGCCATGTAGCAAATGTTCATACTCTGCAATGCTAATTTATGTCCTTTCCTATAGTTATACAGGTTGCTATGTGCAATGAATTAAACATTAATGAAAATTAACTGATGATGTTATTAGGGCAGCAATTTTCAACCTTTTCCATTTTATGGCGCATGTATGAAACTAATTACTAAAATTCTGTGGCACACCAAAATATATGTATTTTTGGCTGATCTGACCAAAAAATGGTATAATTTTGAGTCATTCACACTGGATGGCTATTGTTGGATTGGCTGTTGTGAAGTTTTTTTTTTTTGTTTTTTTTTTTAATTTGACCATCTAAGGAAAAAGAAGTCAATGCTCCTGATTAAGTAGTCAGGTATGGCATGTTTTAAAAATTCTTGGCAGCTCACCAGTGTGCTGTATTAGGGAATATATTGAGGAAAATAGATGTTTGAGTATAGCTGTTGTCATTTTAAGGAGGTGGCTTTTCTTTTTCTTTTCAAGATTTAAAAAGCCACAGCAATTCAAGTATTTAGAGAATGCAACTATTGAAAAACTCAGATAAGTAATTTTGTTTCCTAACTCAGCTTCTAATTACACGGATGTGTGCAGTTTGAAAAAATTCACCAGTTCTATACATATGATAGATATGGTTTCATATATGCATATTATATCTAATAAAACTTTAAGAAAATTTAGCATTCATAATAAAATAGCAATTCATCCACAAAGCAGAAATATAAACATATTTTTAGTTCCAAATTTAAAATGACGACGCCGGATCGAAGAAAGCCCTTCCCTTTATCTAAATGGATTGTTTTATCTCTCATAGAAATTTTGTCAAATAGGGTAGGTGCTCTGGCGATGCAATATTTGGGGCAAATTCCCCCAAAATATACTTCTAAATAAAACATGAAATGCTATTTAAAAAATGTTACTTAAGCTCAATTCGTTGCTCCTTTTGTTTCCACCTTTGTGTTTCTTTCTGTATAAGTAAACCAAATAGCCCTAGAGGCTGGCAGATAGTTAGTTACCTGCCACTTAACTACAGAGAAGGAGGCTCCATTGGCCAGGAGTGCCGATGAACTGACCAACTTCATGGACCGCTATAGGTGGGAAAATTACCTTGATGCTTTCTACTTGTGCTGATTTTTTCCTTCTGCTGACACTTTTGATGCTCTGAAAGTTGCTTTGCTCACATCCTCTGTACTGGTGTCAAAGCACACTCTCAATCTCTACATGCCAAAAGAGAGGAAAACCTTATTTCAATGCCCAAAAGACTTAGCTCCTGTCAAAGATATTCATTTAACATTCACAGTTGGTCTATGGCAACTTGAAGATGTTGTTTTAAAAAAGTAGGGCTTGTTGGGGGTGGGTTGCAGAAGAAAAGGACTTGCTTTCTAGGGAAATCTTATGCTCTCCTATCCTGAAGGCATGTAATAAGAAGAGGCTGTACACTCATAAATGAAGAGGGCAATTTCAACTGTTATTTACTAGAACTATGCTTTGGGAGAAGGGGGTGGGGTTAGCCAGCATAATAAAATCAGTTCAGTTGGCTAAGGAAGGATTATTTTAAAAACAATAAAAAGTGAATTATTTGAAAAGCTTTCTCCTATAAAAATAACTGCCACTCAATCTTATTTCTTATTTGGTTTTGGTCAGTTACAGCTAACAAATTTCATGATGAAAAAAAAAAAAAAAAACCATTACCAGCATTAATTGTGAACCCTGAATTTTCTTAATATGTCCTCATTCTAAATACAATACCAAAAACATAATCATTTGTAAATTTGTGCAGCTTTTAATCCTAACCTATGTGAAATAAGCACATAAAACTCCAACACATTTATAAAAAGGTAGTCAAATATTTTAGTACATATTTGCTATTTGGCCAAGTGGCAGACAGATGACAAGCCATTCTATTTCCTCTGACCACATACACATTCCTACTGTGTATTCATTTTGGAGCATTTATTCATCTTCCACTCCTACCCTCACTACAATATTCCTCTCCAGTAGTTTTATTTGCACCATTCTGAAGTTCACCCCAGCACATAGTACACAAATTTAGTTCATTGAGCCCTCTTTTCTTTTCTTTGACTATGTTTTTTTTTTTAATTGTGTATTTTACACAATAAATCCTAATTTAGCCAAGACCAGTTCATTGAAACAGCATCTAAAATTTAAAACTGGCTCCCTTTCAGACAATTAGTTGGGGTGCCAATTTCCCAGTCAAATAAAATCATTTTCCCATTAACATTTTTGGTTATATAATCTGTGATACAAATACACTCCTATGAAAACTCAGTGTGCAAATTAAGTCCTTGAATATCTCAGTTGCTAATTTGGTCAGGTAATTCCAAGTGCACATTTTGCTGTCATTTAAACTGGCGATTTCTCTGCTGGTTGATTGTTTGCCAAGGGCGAGAATGTGGCTGAAGAACCCAGTGCATGTCTCAGATTTTCCACACTTTGTACACATGGAAGCTGTCTTTGGGCTGGGACTCTCTCCTCTGTCTGTAGACCATATTGTACTTGCATCCCTGCCTTTCTTCCTTCTAGGCTGCCAGACACAGTTGCCCAAAACGAGTCACTCAGTCTTTGATTTTTGCATGTAAGTTTGGCCTGTCTGATGTTGTTTGCACAGCCATGCCACATTGTTAGAAGTTGTGATTCAATGTGTCCTTGGAGCTTTTCTTGTGCCAACCCTGTCTTCTCATAGCGCCCCAATTTCGGCTCACTGTGGCGCCGCTGACTCAGGGCTTCAGCATGAACCATTCGCCACGCTTGCCCAGGCCCCATGCTCGCTGCCGCGCGGATCTTCGTTTCCCAGTTACTCGCCCAAACGGGGGCACACTTTTAGTCATCTTGCTTTCCCATTTATGTCACATATGTCTTGCAGGTGATGTGGGAAGCTGCCTGCGCGACATCTGTGACAGATCCAGACCTCCCAACCATATGGGAGATTGGACAGTACCAAACATTTGATTGGATCCTGAGTTTGGTGCCACATTTACTGCCAACCAAAAGGCACATGGGCCATCTTGACTCGGTCTCTATTTCTTTGTTTCCCAGAGTTACAGTTCAGAGTAATTTGATTTTCAACAGCAGTAAAACACACTACTATCATTTGCAGATTACTGGTTACTAGTTCCACCACTTTTCAGCTCCATTCTTTGAGAGATTACTAAACCTCTTTAAGTATCAATGTCCTTATGTGTAAACTTATGCTAACCATTTCTGATTATTAATAACTAATTTATTAATGTGAGACAAATTAAGATATGATACATGTAAATTGCTTAAAATACACAAATGCTCAAAATGTTAACTACTGAAGTACATATGGCAAATTAGTTTCTGAAGGCATCAGTGCAGCATAAATAGCTTTGTAAAAGGTATGTTTTAACTTACTTGCTCAGCTCTTATTTTATTCTTTCGTCTATTATAGTTTTTATTAAATCTCTCTTGAAAAATATAAGAATGTAAGTCTCGAATACTTGTTTCAGTCAGTGGAACAACAAAATGTTTCAGTACAATTTATATTTCCTTCCCAAATAGTATCATGAACACTCCATCCTCTCTATTAAGAAGGGCAGGGATCCACTCCTGAAATGTCCCAATTTAGCAAGAGTTCTTGAAGCCACTTGGTCATCTGCCCACTACTGATCTTTCCATTGTGTGTATATCCTCAGTTTTGAAAATTAGTCTAAGATTGGTTTTCTAGACCCTCATTCAGTTCCAAAGTTTGACCTTTGAGTCTAGTTAATTAAACCACCCTCTCTAGCTTTGATTCCCAGGCTAACTTGTCATAGTGACATCATATAACCTCAGAATATCTTCAAATAAGGGAAATGAAAGGGATCTTAACAAGCATCTTGTCCTTCATGGAAGAAATCTATTTCTTCCTGTTGGGTGGCCTGCTGAAAGCTTTTTGGTAAATGAGGTCTTATTTGTTTGCAAATCCCTTTCAGGGTTAATAAAGCATTGCCTTTTTAAAAAAGAGTATTTATTTATTTATAGAGAGAGGGCATGAGAGGGAGAAAGTGAGGGAGAGAGACATCAACGTGTGGTTGCTTCTCGTGAGCCCTCATCTAGGAACCTGGCCTGCAACCCAGTAATGTGCCCTGACTGAGGAATGGAGCCAGCAACCTTTGGTTCACAAGACAGTGCTCAACAGTGCTCAGTCCACTGTAACACACCAGCCAGAGCAATCATTGCCTTTTCTACTGTAAAAAGTCTGCCTACATGGGAGTCCTTATATATTATTTTATTCTATTTTATTATTTTCCTTTTTATTGAATTGATTGAGGTGACACTGATTCCTCTTCTTACTCTTAACTTTGCTCCCCAAGACCCTTTGTCCTTGATCACTTTTTGTGAATGTTAACATTTTGGGCATTAGCATTAGCATTGCTGCCACAAGTGTGTTATTCAATTGCACTCGCCCTCGGCTACAGACTCCTTATTCTAAGTCTTGTGTTTATGTGCTTTCTGGATGCACGTAACACATGGAATTACATGCCAGTCCCATACTCTTACCTTATTCACTGTAACAGTTTGTAACTATAAGTTCACATTTTATTTTTTGAAACCCTCTAGAATTTCACCTGTATTCATCTTTAGGATCCTTGAACATGAATTATGCCTAACTCACATTCTTTGAACTCTTTGGATACTATTAATTAAAATTGTAAGGTAATTATATTTGGCTGTTTATGCAATTATTTAAAATTCTAATATAAAAATATTTTCTCTCAAGGTGGATATAACTTCTACTTTATGTGGAAGTTCTAGTACAAAAACAATTGAATTTATTACACTGTTTGTTCACTCTCATGAGAGACTGTGAGAGTGAAAGCACAGCAAATATATTTTAAAGCACTGGTGTATAACCACAGTGCTGTTATTCATCATTGACTCTGCCACTAGATCAGTGCTACTATTTACTGAAAGTAGGAAAGTTTAGGGCACACCTTTATTTAGATAGGCTGTGGATTCACATAGGCATACATAAAAATGTCTTTTCAACATCAGATGTTCAAATTAAATGATTTTATAAATAAGGCTTAGTCATCCATTTATTCATAAATCTAATCAATTTCAGTGATAATGTTACTATTCTATTTATTGTAGCATTTCATATAAAATATGTATATGCATGATTTGTATGTATACATGTGATTGCATACACACATGCACACACACACACACACACACACATTATGTTGTATCCTGATTCTTTTCTATGTTTTTCTTCCTTAGAATTACTGGGTACTTTTTTGACACAGTTTTATATTTTTATAAGACTGCATTTTGTTCAGTTTTGTTTCCATGATTCCATTATTATCTTTTCTAAACTGATTAGTATCCAGTTTTTAAAATATTGATTAAAATTATTTGTATTTCTCAAATGTTATTTTGAATTCCTTTTAATCAGATCAGTGAGTCTATTGCAAAATATACTCTTTCTGATATTTTAAGAACTCCATCACCTATCAGGTGGAAATTTGTCTGAAACTGTCAGCCATGGGTCACAAAAATAATATTACAGATTTTTTTCTTGATACTATATTTTTACCTAGCCAAAAATAATGGTTTTTCTCTGAAAGAAGACATGACAACATCTGGTACTCAAAGCTTTCAGTTTCCTTCCCAGGAAAATATATTCCATGATCCTTCTACCATGCTTGTTTAATTATTTAACAAATATTTCACTGAGTCCCTTCTCTGTGACAGTCATTCCCCTGGCCAGATAGGCAGATGAATCTGTCATAATGGGACAAACTTAGTCACCAAGTCAACCTGCTATAATTGACATGTTGTGCATAATTTATGGTTGCAGTGGGGGCAGAATTTCAGGTCTGAAGCCAAATTCTTCTTAGAATGGTCTCATCTATTCAATACTAGCAACTAATCTTTGATTCAAGTCATCCTACAGAATTTTCTCAGGAGTATGCTGAGACTATTGTTATACATTATCAGAAAGATTTATTTTCAACTATCTACCCAAACATAGAAAGACTCAGAGTTGGCTCCTTAAAGATTGTGATCAGCTCTTACAGTGATAAAGTAGGTGCACTGGCTGTTGTGTATCTTCAGGTAAGTAATTTGAGAGTCATAAAAACAACAATGCCCCATAGGAAGATTTCTATCTTTCTCCTACTTTGGGGCATCCTTCATATCTACAACTTTTCATAATCTTGCTATTAAAGGTGCAGAGATCAAGAAACGTAATTGTTAGAAAGAAAATACACAAGAGGCTATTAAGGATAGTATAGGAAAGGGTTAAGCCAAAGAAGTTATATGCAGAACCCATTGACATGAGCTACATGGAGAGGAATTGCTGGAGGGGAGGAGAGTACTGGACAGAGGGGGACAAAGGAGAAAAATTGGGACAACTGTAATAGCATAATTAATAAAATATACTTAAGAAAAAAAGGAATACCTCCTCTAGCTTTGCCTGTTGGCATCTTTCCATCAATGATCATCACCACCATGATAAACATAGAAACACTTTCAGAAATCAGTGTACCTCTTAGTCATATCAAGACATTTCACCTATACAGTTCTACCTCCATGAATCTTTGATAGGATTTTGATAGGACTCCTGGTGTCCCTAAATTTATGTGCTCTGGGACAAATTTGTCTTTTTATAGCTCATTGTTTTGATTTTTCTTTTCTGTTGTCTGCTTCCATATACATGGGAGATAATGACAATTATTACAGTGATTAAATCTTGATAGTAGATGGCTATTTTCAAAAATGAACTAGTTGCTATTAGCAATGGTATTTGTAGCTAAGGTCCATTAGCTATATCCTTGTTAATATTTTTCAAATGTCTTAATTCCCAAAGAAATGTCCACTATATCAAGAAAGTAAGACCATAACAAAAGTAATTTTGTAATTCAAAAGAACATATAAAGTGATTTCTAAAACACCAAAGACCTGAACAGAACATGAATCAATTACTGTTTATACACATTAAACTCAGCATAATCAACATTACAAATATATTGTTTTTAAACTCTTATAGCAGTGCTCCATAAGAATTTACTGTCTCCAGTGTGTCTCCAGTCTTCCTTCATGGACTACTCTTATTCATCCATAATAATCTTTAATAATTTTATATTCCCATGCATATCAAATCCTAATTTTCAAGCTGGCACCCCAGCCCTGTGCCATCACTGATTTCTAACATACATCAAACTCACCACTGCTGACTTTTGGTTCTCTTTCTTCATGAACTATTCAAAGTGTTGCTGTTTCTATGATGTTATCCCCTCTTGCCAGTATCTATATCTTTCTGTCACTCCTAAAACTTGTCAAAATACATTTTCTACCTTCTTTTATAAGTAGATGTTTTATAGAAGTAAAATATCTGTCTTAGCTCAGGCTGCCATAACAAACTACCATAACATGGGTGACTTAAACAACAGAAATGTATTTTCTCGTAGTTCTGGGTGCTGAAATTCTGAGAGGGCCAGCATGGTCAATTTCTAAAGAAGTCTCTTCCTGGCATTCATATGGTCACCCTGTTGCACTCTCACATGGCAGAGGGAGAGGGAGAGAGAGGGAGAGAAAGAGAGAGCTCTGGTGCCTTTTCTTATCAAGAAATCACATACTGAGGGCCCCATTCTCATAATTTCAATTAAACCAAATTATCTTCCAAAGGCCACAACTTCAAATACAATCACATTAGGGGTTAGAGCTCCAACATATAAATTTTAGGCAAAAACAATTTAATCCATAGCAAATATACATTTAGAGTTGTGAACAAATCATAAGAATATATGTTGATTAACTATTTCAAAGTGATTATACCCATGCACCCACTCCATAGATAACCAATAAAATTCCTAGGAGGACAAATCATAAAAATACATTTTGATTAACTATTTCAAAGTAATTATACCCAGGTACCCACTCCATAAATGATCAATAAAATTCCCAGGAGTCCTGAAGTCACTCTTATGCTACTTCCTAGTCATGACTCTGCCACAAGACCTGGTAGTCTGACTTTCATAACCATAGACAGTTCATCTGGTTGCAAACTTCATGCAGATGGAATTACTTGTACTCTATGTGTCTAGTTTCTTCTGCTCAGTATTATGTTTGTGAGGTTCATTCTCTTTTTCACATGGAGAACTAATTGTTGTACAAAATTTTATTGTTTGAAATCATCACAGTTTGCCTCTATTGCAAATAGCTATTTGCATTGTTTTCCATTAGAAGCTATTATAAGTAATGTCATTATATGAACATTCATTTACATGTTTTTGGTACACATATCTATGTGGAAGTATACTATATATTTAGGAGTGAAGTTACTGAACCTAGCATAGATTCTGTTAAAACTTAGTATACAAGCCAATATTCACAATAGCATAATTTTATCAATTCCTTCTTTAGCTTAAGAAAGTGATTTTATGTTCCTAGAATGCTAACGTTTTTATCATGGATCAGTGTGGAATTTTATCAAATGCTTTTCTGCATCTTTTAAAATGATCATATGATTTTCCTCCTTTATTTGGTTAATGGAGTAAAATATACTGATTGATTTTTCTTGAATGTTGAACAAATTTAATATTCCTGAAGTAAATCTAGCTTTTTTGTGTGTATTAAAATTTCAAGTGCTATTGAACTTTATATGCTGACATTGAGTTTAAGATTTTTTTCTCTATGTTCATAAAAGATTGGTATGTAATTTTCCTTTCTTGTGAAGTCCTTGTCAGGTCTGGCTATAAACTTTATGCTAGTCTTTTAAAATATATATTTATGAGATGAAAAGTATTATATCTTTTTTCTCCCTTAAGTTTGTGTAAGATTTTTTTATGTCTTCCTTTAAGGTTAAAGTTATCTAGGCCTAGAAGTTTATTTATTATTTTCAGGAGGGTTTTAAATTATAAATTTAATTTCTTTAATAAATATGATACTATACATAATAATAATTCTTTTTGTATCCAGTTTGACAAGTTGTAGTTTCCTAGGATTTGAATTTCATATACATTTTAAAATATAATGTGATGTCATACTGTTCATATTATTAGGACCAAAAATTGTTTACGTTATCAGGATCTCAATGATACAGTATTTTTTACTTCTCGTATTGGTACATTATATCTTCTTCCTTTTCTTCCCCTCCTTGATCAACCTTGGAAGTTTATTGGACTTATTATTCTCTCCTCTAAGGAATCAGCTTCTGGCATGATGATTTGTTTCAATTGTTCATTTGTCTCTTACATTATTAATTGATATACACATTGTCATTATTCACTTATTGCTACTTTCTTTGTATTTAGTTCTTGTTATTGTTCTAGTCTCTTGAAAGGAACACCATCCAAGTTAATTGATAGCTAGCATTTTTTTCCTACACATGAATTAATGCTATATGTTTCCCTCTAAGCAGGCTTTAGCTGCATCCCATGGGCTTCAATATATTATTTTCATTATTATTCACTTTATAATATTTCCTTATTTCTTTCATATTTTCTCTGACTGACTAGTTTAGAGGCACAAAGGTTAATTTCCAAATATTTGAGTATTTTCTAGCTACATCTATTATTCTTAAAAACCACCTTGATGTCACTGTGTTCAGAGAACATATTCTGAGTTCAGTTTTTTGAAATGTATTGAGACCTACTTTATGGAAATATGTATATTGAACTGTAATTCACTTTTCTAAATATGTCAATTGCATAAAATTTGATAATTATGGCTTTCATGATTTCTATTGTTATATTAATTCCTTGCCTCCTTATTTTATTTGCTAGAGAAGTGTGTTTAATCTCTAAATATGATTTTGGAGTATTGTTTTACAACACTTTCAATTTTTGCTTTGCCTATATTTATGCTATATTATTATATGTATATAAAATTTTAAATATTTCATTTTCTTCATGAATTCTTTTATCATTATGGAATCATCATCTCAGGAACACTTTTTGCCTTAATTTCCACTGCCTTTTTATTGGAATAGTTACAAGTTTTAAATGTGTGCCTTTTTGCCTTTTGTGTTTTATTTCTAGTTATGGTGCATTTTAGTAACTACAGATTATAGCATATTTATTTTTATCCCATCTGACATTTGTCTTTTAATTAAGTCTGATTATATTAAATAAAACTACTGATATATTTGAATATAAATCTACAAACATACCACTTGTTTTGTATTTTCCACCTTGTTCTTGATATTTTTTCTACTTGTTTTATTTTGGAATAAGAATTTTTTATTATCCCATTTTTAAGGGTATTAATCATAAATATTTTTAAAAGATATTATTATTTTTAGAGAGAAGGGAAGGGAGAAAGGCAGAGAGGGAGAAAGACATTAATGTATGGTTGCCTTTCACCTGCCTCCAGCCACAGATCTGGCTGGAGACCTGGTTTGCAACCTGGTTATGTGCCCTGGCTGGGACTCGAACCAGCAACCTTTGGGTTCGCAGGCCAGCACCTTATCGACTGTGCCACCAGCCAGGGCCTAATCATAAATATTTTTATGTTGCATATGCTAAATAAAGATTTAAATGCTGACTTGTTCTTAT
The DNA here is from genome assembly GCA_004026585.1 of Noctilio leporinus. Lineage (NCBI taxonomy): Eukaryota > Metazoa > Chordata > Mammalia > Chiroptera > Noctilionidae > Noctilio > Noctilio leporinus. The sequence goes on from PVIW01002168.1 coordinate 92,123, forward strand.
TCCTAGAACATATACGTTTTGGGTTCTCAACTCTAAATCTAGGTTATTCTCAAGGTCCTTCTCCTTAGCAGGACTTTTCCTCCTAATTCTGTCTCCTCAACACTAGGAAACTGCCAAAAACTCTGCTTATTCTTCCTCATTTCCTTTACCCTCATCTCATGTAGTTTAGGAATCTGCAAATGCCTCAAGGGGTACAGTGTTACTAAATGTCAATTTCATTGTAATATGTTTCCTTTTTCCTGAGACCTTAGTCTTTCAAAACCTGCCTCCCTTAGTTTTTCTACAGTGCCTTCAACAGGTTATTTTCCATATTTCCTCTAGTTTTTTACATTTTTCTCCATTAAAAGTTTGTTCTGATAACAAGATATTTCACAGGTCAAGGAAAAGTTAGTACAGCTTTTTGAGCTATACTAAATATGTAAATATGATTTACATATTTGTCTTATGCCCATTAATAGATTTTTAAGTTTATTACAGGCAAGTATTCTGACTTTGGTTGTTTGGAGACTAACAGAGTCAGCTGTTCAATAACTATTAAGGTTTTCAATTTCACCTTTCTCTCAAAAAAAAAAGAAAAAAAGAAAGAAGAAAGAAAGAAGAAAATCCTGCACTCTTCTGAGCTACTTCCTGTCTCCTTCATACCTCTTTCCTGATTGCTAGTATTATTTTTGGTTTCTATTCCCTGATCTTCCTAAAACACAGTTTTAAAATGCTTCAGGATTTTTTTCCTTTCTGATCCTAACCAGGTGTGATGGGAGTATAATCTATCATCCCTCAGCAAACATATTCTCAGTGACCTGTGCTACACTGGATGCTTAAGTGAAAAGTCAGTATTCCCCCTCCCTCAAGCGGACTGAGCCCCTTGACAGCAAAATCTGTCTCTTTTGCTTAGTATAAAGCCCCTTAGGTGGTGAGTTCAGTACCGTGCACAACAGTGGCAGCTTGAGACATGTGGACATGGTCACCTGCAAACCTCAGGAAGGGGCCTAAATTGTATTTGAGTTGAATGGGTACAACAAGCTATAACCATATCAGAATTAATACAATTTTTCCAATAATGTAAGCAAAATGGAGACTTTTCATTAACTTAATGTCTTACAAATGCTTGCATTTATCTTCATATCCCTAGAATCTGCTCCTTAGTCTGAATATACCTACTTTTTAATAGAACTTGATTATAAGCTTTGAGGTAAAATGGTATTCAGAAATGTTGATCTGATGTTTAAGTATCTCTATGCATTGCAATTGATAATAAATAATCCCTTAACCAGCTATTATACTTAATAAAATATAAATAGGCGCATGAAGAGCAAAATATCAGTATCACTCTTTAACCATATGCAAATACTAATTGGAGACTTTATTACCACTTAACATTCAAAATTGTATTGGATATACTCCAACTCTAACTTTACGTATCCGAACAAAGACATATGGAATTTTTAAAAATTATATCCGTCTTTGAAGATTAGCAAACATGCCCTTCCAAATGTCACTTTTATCTAACCCAGCATCATTTACATGTTATAGGTTTTAAAAATAATAAAAAATAAAAGATGAAAACACCTGCACAAAAGAATGCTCAATTCAACCCTTAGACAAAAAGGGAAAATACGTAAACATGGCACAGTAGGAGAATAAGGCTTCTGGGGAAAGAAAGCAAAGCTGTGCGGCAGATGGAAAGGTCTCAATGGATGAATGGCCCTACTACAAATAAGTAGCAGGCAGCCAGAGGGGATCAAATAATGATTATGGAAGAAAAATGAGGGTTAAAAAAGATGAAAAGAATGTTTTGACTCAAGCTAAAGATTCTATATTAATAAAATTTCCTATTTTAAAAATGTATTTAATTATACATCCACAAAAAGTAGAAAATAATTCATGTCAAGCGGGGTAGAAAGCTGACAAGTGAGCCCGTATAGACAATATAAAAAGCTCAACATGTCCTTGGAGAGGAAGGAATGCATTCCACAATTTGTACTGGCATGCCCCCAAACCTGAACAGATTACTTTCTGACGATCAATATCTGTAACCACCAGAGGCCTGTTAGAGAGTTTTTTAAAAATCAGCTTCAAAGAGACCTGGTCCCCAGCTTACATTTTATTTTTGCCAGTGGGTGCTGAAGTAAGAGTTTTGGACAAGGCTCATTTTTCTTTTCTTTATAGGGCTGTGTATTGAATATGAAGCGCCCTAGCATGTTCTCGGGCTGGATTCAGGCCCTGACTAGAGATACTGTGAAAGAGAACCAAGCCCCTCACCAACCTGAAATTAGCTTGTGCACATTCAACTCAATGAAAATTTCTGAGCACACTTCAACTAGGTTTCCAACAGTAGCTGCTTCTCCATCAATCTAAATTATCAATCTAATTTAGAGTATAGATAGAATATTTTCTTCCTGAATTAAGTGGTGTTAAAGTTAACTGATTTTAAAACCTAGAATGTTTCCTCCCTTCCCATCTCTGTAATATGCACAAATATTAATGAATCAAAGTAATAGGTTTCCTAATATCTTCCTGCCCATAATGAAATAATTAAAAATCTATTTCTAACAGTTTGTGCTTAACCAACTGTGGAGTACTCACTTCATCTAGGATAACTCCTTCTAAAATGTAGTTTGAGACACTGTAGTTTGAGACTGTCTATTTAATTTTACATCATTAGGTGTATTTGGGCATCTTGTATATTCTACACTTCTCTCAGTAGTTGATAATGCACACTGCCAAGTGAACAGCTATGAGAGGTCCCACAGCAAATGGGCCTATTTAGGGTTTTTGTTTGTTTGTTTGTTTTAAGGTTGTATTCATTATTTTCAGAGAGAAGAGCTGGGAGGGAGGAAGAAAGGGAGAGAAATATCAGTGTTTGGTTGCCTTTCAACTGCCTCCAGCTAAGGACTTGGTTTGAGACTTGGCTTGCAACCTGGTTATGTGCCCTGGCTGAAAATCCAGTAAGCAACCTTTAGGTTTGCAGGCCAGTGCCAATCCACTGAGCCACACCAGCCAGGGCTCTATTTAGGTTCTTAAACTAACAATTCAAAAGTTATTTAACATCCCTAAATCACTTTAGGGTACATCCTAAAGTTATTCGCCAAAATCCTGCCTTGGGCTTCATTCAATTACATTTGGTCATTTCCCTTTTGGCTGAATTAATTTTTTCTAAGTAGTGAAGAAACAACCACTAAGAAGTTGGAGACTGATATTTCTTCTACTTTTCATTTAATACCCAGAACCTATCTACACAATCATAAGGAGAGTAATAGAGAAGGAAAAGCATCCTTTATTGTAAGAACACATCCTACCCCTTTCTGCTCAATGCATCTCCACCTCTAAGTGAATGTATTACTGAAAGAAAACACAAGGATGATGAAAAATCAACTGTAGCCTTAAATTACTACTCTTTAAAATCTTAACACTGTTGGTAAGTATAGGGATTAGTAAAATCATTGGAAACTTAAACAAATGGATCAGAAAAGATCCTGAAACAAGGTGCTGGAAAGATTCTGTAACAGGAGACTGATTAACCAATACACAAAATGTAAAGTGAATTCTTTTAATCAATATGCAAAAGTAAATAAGTATGCTATCTAGATCAAAATATTTAAACAAAGGAGGCAAATAACCAATCTTGGGGTTTTCCACTTGAAAAATAAAGTGGAAACATAAATTTGAGATTGTTTCTTAACCTTTTATATCATTATTCCCATAAAATGTTCTGCTAAAACTCAGTCAATTAAAATAAATTTCAAGGAAACTGAATGTAATATCTCATACTTGAGCATTCCTAATGTAATTGCCATTATAAAAGCCCTCAGAAATCCTGCAAAGCAGATGGACCTTAGGTTTTACTTGAGTTTTTCTTCAACGTAATAGACTAGGAAACCATACTTACATAGTAAGTCTATTAGTATCTTAAAGTTTACTTTAGGAAACAGTTATCCACTAGTTCTGACTATGGATTATGCTCATAAAACAAGAGAAATGTAGAAAAGTTTTCAATGCTTGGAAGCGTCAAGTGGTAATATATTAAAACACTATTTTTCAAAGTATGATCAAGGAAGTCTCAGACTTCTTTAAGACCCTTTCAGAGAGTCCATGAGGTCAGAGCTCTTTTAATAATACTAAAAATGACATTCACTTTTGCGCTCTCATTGTCTCAGAGGTGTATTGAGGAACTTTTCAGAACCTACGTGATGTGATGATGCCATCACTCTGAGAACTAATACAATGAGTACCTTTGCATTTTGCATGTAAAATTCTACTGAAACTAAACATTATTAGATATAATCCACATAAACAAAGCCTTTTTTGGAGTATTCAATATATTTTAAGAGTTAAAGAGGGTCTTAAATAGAAAAAAAGTTTCAAAACAGTAATTCAAAGTAAATGTAGATATGGATGCTTTCTTAAAAAGGTGGGAAGCCTGCCTACAATAGAATTTGAAAGTTTACTTTCAAATGTTACTTAATAGGCTTTGGATCAGTAAGAAAGGGCATTTTATGTACAAATTTTACTGACCAATGTAACCTGCAGTACCCCTACTATGACGATGAATTTTGTTTTGGCCTAGAATTAAAAATAACATTGATATGAGCAAAAAGATAAACTTATTTTAACTACTTATTTTTAAAGTAATTTATTTTGTACCAGGCACTGAACTAAGTAAATCAGTATGCATTAGACAGTCTGTGCTCTGCAATTTCAGTGATAAAGCACCTATGACTTTGTAGAGATATCAAAATATATCTAAATCCAAACCTATAGTTCTTACAAGTAACAACTCATTTAAAGAATGAATAAGAAGGCCCTGGCTGGTGGCACAGTGGGTAAGGCGCCAACCTGTGAATCCAAAGGTGGCTGGTTCGATTCCCAGCCAGGGCACATAACCAGGTTGCAAGCCAGGTCTCAAGCCAGGTCTCCAGCCAGGTCCCCAGCTGGAGACAGGTGAAAGGCAACCATACATTGATGTCTCTCTCCCTCCTCCTCTCTTTAAAAAAAAATAATAATAAATGAAATTTTAAAAAATGAGTAAGAAAGCATCAAAATAATAATAATAATAATAATAATAGTCTAACATATTTCTCACTTGAGTCCTTGGAGATGTGAAATATATAAATTTTTAGTCAGTGGGAATAAATATGGAGCAACATCTTAAATGCTGAGAAACAAGGTAAATTTTGCTACTATTGTCAAATAACTTGCTTAGATTCTTGCTACATCTTCTTTTTAGACTAGTCATTTGCTTGATGAAAAGTAGACAAAATGAGAACTATGTTAAGATTATTGTCTATACATTTTTTAAACATATATCAGATTATAAAGTCTAGTCTTACAAAGAATCAGAAAACACATGGAAAACCATAAGAAAAACAATATCACGTAAAAACTCTATTAATTGTGCCAATGCTGACATCATTTATCTGAAAAACATTAAATACTTATTGTGTGCCAAACACTAAGCTAGGCTCTGGGGATACACTGATGAATCATATGGATAAGGCTCTTCACTGGGTTTTTATGGAGGAGATATATATAAATAAAATTCAATTTCAGGAGCATTATCTGAATAAGGGGTATCTAAATCACAGGGCATTTGAGCAGCATTCACCTCCCAAATATGACATCCAACTGAAACATGAAGAACAAGTTCATGGGGCATAAATTATGGGGAATAGTTTTCAGGACCCTAGAGGTCAGGGGAATATGATATGTTCAAAGAACTACCAGCAATAAGCATAGCAGAATTGTGGAGGTTGTATGAGGGTGGCAGGTGGGGGACTGAAAAAGAAGTAGATATAAAGACAAATCTCACATGTATGCCAGGTTAAGGAGGCTGTATTTTATCCCAACAGCCACTAAAGTCACTGTAGGGTTTTAGTAGGAGAGTAGCATTATCAAGACAGAGTTTCAGAAAAATATCTCTGGCTACCTTTTGTAGAATGATTGGGAAGAGGGCATGATTGGAGTCCAGTTAGACTCCAATCTAACCCCTAGTAAGGACCAGTTAGAAAGACATTGTACCATGCTTGAAAGAGACAATAATCATGACCTAAACTGAGGGAAGGGTAGAGACAAAAGGATCAGTTAAACACTTATTTAGAATGTTGAATCAATAGAAATTAGTGATGAAATGTTAACGGAAAGAGAGAATTGAAGAACAACAGGCAAGTCTGGGGGCCTGAACCAATGAGAATGAGAATACAGGTGACAGAAAATATAAAGGAAAAGATGAAGAGTTGTGTTTTGGATATGATGGCTTATAAGTGACTTTAGGAAATGCAGAAATGGCCAAAGGCAATTGGGTATTCAGATATGGAAAAATAAAAGAAATCTAGAATAAATTTGTAAATGTAGTTTTGCAAGTAGTAATAGAACCCTCTTTAAATAGTTCATAGTGTATTCTGCCTGATTAAAATTGATAAACATAAATGCTTCAGAATTATTGTATTAAAGAAATAGTGAAATATTCACAATCATTTTTATTTTTTAAAAAGAGATAATACCTATATACCAACATCTTATTAACAAAAACTACAGTGTTAAAGAATGGAGTCAATAATTGCAAGTTAAATTTTTTATTTTAAGATGGGCATATAAGCACAATCAATAATGCTTCCAACTTACAGAAGGAAAAAATAAATGTCAATAAAAATTCTTAAAGACAAGAAAACAACAATGAAAGAGCAAAGGTGGGTTATTAAAAAAAAAAAAGAAGAAGAAGAAAAAGAAAGCCTGAAACATTTCAGGAATTAAGACAAATGTATCAGCTATGACATTTAATGACAAAAAAGTTCTTTAGGGGAAAAATATTCAGAATAAATGAAAAGAGCTGGCCATGTGATTTTAATCACAGAAACATATAGAAGAAAAATAGAAAGATTAAATAAGTAGAATAAGTAAATATCTAGACAAAGATAAACAATAGAAAAATAAAAAGTAGAAATGAGAAATAGAGTTGCATTTTACATTTAAAATGTAAATCACAATCTGAAAATTTATTCTCTTACTCTGGAATGCTGAGGACATGGCAAGGGCAGCCTGTGAATCTGAAGAAGCCAAGGAGACCAGTCAACAGTTGGATCTAGATTTATCTCCTAAAGAAGAGGTTGAGGACAACTCTATGGACTACAGTAAGGAAGATGACAACTAAGAATCCCTACTTCTCTCCCTGATGTTCCTCTTCCCAAATTAGACTCCTGAGGGAGAGAATGAGAGAAATTTGAGCTAAAACTATATCTGTGGTATGCATTATATTAGGACCCATGACGGAAAGTACATCCAGTAACAGAAAAATAAAATTCTATATTTTATTCATCTTAGGTTGTAAATTGTGATTAATATCTTCTACATCAGTTACTATCATATGATTTAACTAACATCTTCATAATGAAGAAAAACAAACAATACGGCCAAATAAATGGGGGCATACAAGGAGAGCAGCACTCCTTATGTTTTAATGTCATCTTATTTTGAATATAATTTGAAGTTCAGACATTCCCATAAAAGATCATAATGAAGAAATATCCACAACTATATGGTGATGGGAAGAATTGCAATTCAGCTGTACTCTCTTCTGCATAAAAATGAGATGGTGATATTGAAATCATAAAGTAGGTACCAATTGGTGCTTATTGTGGGGGCACTTACATACGAAGAAGGTATCTTCTTAATTGGGTTGGTCCAGAGATATAGAGATAATAAGATATATAAGAGAGAGGGGGTGGGGAGAAAGGGAGAGAGAGAGAAAGGGAGAGAGAGAGAGAAGTTGAGAGATCTACCTATCTACATCAGGGAATTGACCTATGTAATTGTAGAGCTGAGCAGGTCAAACTGCAAGCTAGGTTGGCAAGTTGGACAACCAGTAGTAAATTGTTATTGCAGCTGAGTCCAAAGACAGGCTGTAATCAGAATTCCTCCTTCCTCAAAGGATATCAGGTTTTTTTTTTTCTCTTAAGGTTTTCAATTGAGTGTGGATACCCATCCACATCAGGAAAGATAATCTGCTTTATTTAATGTCTATTGATCTAAATGCTACTTAATCAAAATAATACCTTCACAGCAAAATCTGAACTGTTGACCAAATATTTGTGTACCAGGGTCTCACTAAGTTGACACGTAAAATTAACAATTACACAGGGTAAAAATAACTTTGAAAAAATAATCAGAAAGGAACATAAAGCTAATAAAAACAGCCAGTATTTTCAAAACTGAACCTCAGAAAGTATAGAATTGTAATAATAAAACATACAGTAACACCAATAATTCCTTATAATTATATAAGACTTTTTTAGCTTTCAAAGCATTTTCACAAACTGGTTTAAACTTATATGATAATTAGACATTTAAGGCAGAAACTCAACTTTTCTTCACATATGAACATAGGCTATGCATTTAGTTCAACTCATTGCAAGAACATTTCTCACTTTATTAGAGTAGCATGAATTATAAAGGAAAAGTTCTGTTTAATGGATAGGAAAGTAAAAACACAGGGATAGTAGATAACATCTCTAAATGTCTTCTCATAGAATTTAAGCCAAATTCTTTGACTAGTGAAGAAGTCATTGTTAACTCTATCTCCCTGCTCATTCCAGGCTCATTCCATGAGAACATCTCATTAAAGTAAAGTAGGCATAGCAGTTGAAGGGCTCAAGTCAATAGGTAATTTTTGAATAAGTACAATGCATTGGGAGTCCAAGGAAAAATAAGAAATGATCCTTCATCTTGGGTTTTCTGCAGTCCACTAAGGACAATAAAAGTACCTGGGTGCTAGGGATTTAAAGAGACAGAAATGTAATTCAGCCTGAGGTGGTTCAAAAACTTCTCAGAGGAGGTTCTTTCTAATGAGAGCAGTTAGGCAAAAAAGGTGGAGAAGGAGAATGGCAGAGGAGGGTTATCTGCACAGATGGGCAATATAAACAATGGCATCGTGAGCATAGAATGAGGGAATACAATCAGTTCATAGATATCCAGAGGCAAGTGGGTACACAGAGCCAGGAAGTTCAAAGATAGGGAATTAGGTGCTCCAGAGCTACCAACTCACTGTGAGAGAAAGGCAGTGAAAAATGTCAGGAAGATATATTTAGGCCACAGGTATATTACTCCTTTAGCGGAGAGAAGATTTTGAAGGTGGAAAGCCTCGAGGCAGCGAGACCAGTAAGAAGGTTTTGTAATTATGCAAAAATAGCAGCTCATTACAATGAGGAGCATTCCCTCTGTTCCACTGGCTTGTACATGGTCCCCTTGTCATTTCCAGTCGTTACCATCTTAATGGAGAGATACATTGTGGAGCCAGGAGGAAAATTAGAAGAGTGAGTTACATAATCTACTAATAATAATTATTGGCTCCCAATACTGATCACTTAGAACCTCATTAAAAATGCGAATAGTTTCAAAAGAATTAGCAACAGTAACAGTGGAGGTGAACAATTAGGGAATAGACTGTAAGAATTGCAGATCACAAATTCAAAAGCATATACGCACCCCTATGTTCATAGCAGCATTATTTACAATAGCTAATATCTAGAAACAGGCCAAGTGCCTATCAGGTGATTGCATAAAAAAGCTGTGGTACCTTTACACAATGGAGTACTACACAGCCGTGAATAAGAAGAAATCTTACCTTTTGCAACAGTAAGGATGCTGGAAATTATTATGCTATGTGAAATAAGCCAGTCTGATCAAATTCTATATGATCTCATTTATATATGGAATCTAATTAATAAAATAAAGTGATGAACAAACTAAAAAAGGAGTCATGGATACATGGAACAGGCAGACAACTGTCAGAGGGAGGGAGGCACTGAATGAAAGAAGGTGAAGGTATTAGCCAAAGAACACATATGCATACTTCATAGACATAATTCATAGACAGACAACAGTGTGATGATGGCTGGGGGAAGGGAGGGAGGAGGCTGGTTGGAGGTGGACAAAGGAGCAGAAAATGGGGACACATGATGAAAAGAAAAATAGAACTAAATGACATTTGGGGAAATTTGACGTAGATATTGGGTAAGGATTTTTTTTTAAATATTTTATTTATTATTTTTAGAGAGTGGGGAAGGGAGAGAGGCAGAGAGAGAGAGAAACAAATCAATGTATGGTTACCTTTTTCACCTGCCTCCAGCTATAGACCTGGCTGGAGACCTGGTTTGCAACCTCATTATGTGCCCTGGCTGAGGAACCGAACCTGTGACTTTTGGGTTCACAGGCAGGCACTTTATCCACTGAGCCACCAGCCAGGGCTAGGTAAGAATTTTTAAAGTATAACTTGCATTTAGGAATTAAGTGGGTAGTTCTGACCAGTATGGCTTAGTTGGTTGGCCCAGCTGGGAGTGTACATGAGGCAACCTCTCTTATCAATGTTTCTCTTCCTCTCTTTCTTCCCTCTTCCCCTCTCTCTATACATACATACATACATACACGCATTCATGCATACATACATACATACATACATATGTGAATAAATATATAAACAATATATATAAATAAATAAAATCTTTTTAAAAAGAATTAAGGGAGTAAATCCTTAAAATATGATTAATGCTTTAAAATAGATTTTGTGAAATAACTTGTTAGAATAAAATAGCATGAATGTCCAATATAATTTTATTTTATTTTTTTATTTTTTTAAGATTTTATTTCATTATTTTCAGGAAGAGGGGAAGGGAGAGACGCAGAGAGGGAGAGAAACATCAATGTATGGTTGCTTTTCACCTGCCTCCAGTCACAGAACTGACTGGAGACCTGGTTTGCAACCTTGCTAATGTGCCCTGGCTGGGGAATCGAACCTGCGACCTTTGGGTTTGCAGGCCGGCACCTTATCCACTGTGCTACCAGCCAGGGCCAATATAATTTTAAACAAAAGCAGGCCCTGGCTGGTGGCACAGTGGATAAGGTGCCGGCCTACAAACCCAAAGGTCACTGGTTCGATTCCCCAGCCAGGGCACATAACCAGGTTACAAGCCAGGTCTCCAGCCAGGTCCATAGCTGGAGGCAGGTGAAAGGTAACGAAACATTGATGTTTCTCTCCCTCTCTTCTGCCTCTCTCCCTCCCTCTCTCTAAAAATAATGAATAAAACCTTAAAGAAAAAAAAAGGAAAGAAAAAAAAGCAATTCTATCAACCTAATCCCAGAAGAGGCCATTCTATAAAGTTTGCTTTCAGCTGTTATCTTGTAGATGAAGAAGTAGAAGGAGAAAGAGAACAAAAGAAAGAAAGAAAAAAAAAAAAAAAAAGGAAAAAGAAAGAGGCACTTAGTTATCACCTAGCCCCACAAAGAAACACTGAAATTAGACTAATTACTAACTGAGAGAATTTTGCTACATAAAGTCATTTTCATTACTCTGGCTGTAATCAACATCACCATCATCTTTTCAAGGAAAGTTACTTGTGACTCCAGCTCCTCAAATATCCATTAGAGACAACAGTTGGCTGCTGACTACCACACTGGTTCTTCCTGTTTTCCTCCATTTTAATACATCTAAGAGAAACCCACTACTGCCATGGGGAAAAAATTCCTTGTATAGCAAATATTCTTGTATTTTCCTGATTTTAAAAACAGTGCTTTTAATGTTTTCTCATTGGTTATAATATTTGCTTTAAGGTTTCATAGGTGTCTTGTATCAATTTCAGAAAGTTCCTAGTTTACTGAGAGATTTCATTTTGTTGAAACATATCAAAAGTTTTTTGTATCTGATTATATGAACCTGTAACTTCTCCTCTTTAAGCTGTTAATATAATTATACCAATGATTTTCTAATGCTAAGCAATGTTGTATTTCTGGAATAAATCCAAAATAACTGCAATGTATATAGTTTTTATACATTACTGGATTTGGCTTGCTTAAAAAAATTTTAATCTATTTTAATAAGTAATCAGCCTTTAATTTTCTTTTCTGGTAGTGATATTTTATTAATTTATTTTGATACATGGATTTTTAATAATTTATCCATTATTTTATATTTTAAGTTTATTAATATAAAACTATTCATCAGTTTTTTACTCTGCATATACTGTTCTGTATCTGTAGTTATACTCCATTCATCCTTGATCATGTTTACAGGAATCTTCTGTTTTCTTGATTAATTCTCTCTAAAGTTTTTTCTAAGTGTTCTTAAAAGTCTATTGTCAATCCTAATATTTATTACAACACTGATTTCTGTTCTCAAATTCTTTCTCTATTTTTTGTAGTTGTTCTTTACTTCTAATTTCTCAATTTGGAAGGCTAGACTTTCTTCATTTCTAATATAAGCATTTAGGTTTATTATTTCTGTCTTAATTTCATTCTATCTGTATCCCAAAGATTTTTTTAAAGATTTTATTTATTATTTTTAAAGAGAGAGGAAGGAAGAAAGGCAGAGAGGCAGAGAGGAAGAGAGACATCAATATTTGATTGCCTTTCACCTGCCTCCAGTGCAGACCTGGCTGGAGACCTGGCTTGCAACCTGGTTATGTGCCCTGGCTGGGAATCTAATCAGCAGCCTTTGGGTTTGCGGGCTGGTGCCTTATCCGCTGTGCCACCAGCCAGGGCCCCTCAAAATTTTTGATATTCAGTATTTTTAAATGATTCTATTCCAAATAGCCCATTGTAAATTTTAGTTTTTGTTTGCTTTTAATTGCTAACCAATTGCCCTGTAGATAAGGAGTATGGTCTTTGTGGCACCAATCCTCGAAATTTATCAAGGTTGGTTTTTATGTCCTAGCTCATTAACAATTTTCATACAATACTCCAGATGTGTGCTTAAAAAGAATGCATAGTTCACAGTTGTTGCATAAAGTACTTCTATGTTTGTCCACTGGATGAACTTGGAATGGCGCTATTCAAAATTAAATATCCCATTATTTTTTCTGCCTGATTTAGTATTTACTCAGAGTTATTTATTTACATTAGTCAGAAATAAGGTGGATTTGTCAATTTTACTTTGTAATTTTGACAATTTTTAAAAAATATTTTGAGGTTATATTTCTAGTTTCATATGAATTAAAATTATTATTTTCCTGAGATTGGAAACATTTATCATCACAAAATAATCTTTTTATCTATTGTAATGCTTATTTGCCTCTGTGCATTTTGTTTGAAATTAATATAATTAAACCAGCTTTCAATTTGTTAGACATTATCTGGGATATATTTTACCTCCTTTGAATTTCACATTTCCCTATAAATTTCCAGTTTGTCTCTTATAAAGGGTATACAGCTAGATTTAATAGTCTGAAAATCTGTGATTTTATCTGTGATAAAATGAGTTTATCCATTTACATTTATTTTATTGTGTTTTCTATTTTTTTCTACTATTTCTATATTTGTTCTACTTCAAGTTCTGCCTTTGGGAGGTTTTTTGTTTGTTTTATAACGTAGCAAAAATATCCATATATAATAATATGTTATAAAATAATGTATACTTTATATAAATTGGGTACTTTATATATATTATCCCACTTAATCCTTATGACAACCCTGGTATATAGTCACTGTTATTCCTGTTTTATAGTTACCAAAACTGAGTTCACAGTCATATTAACTTGTAAAAATTCAAATGAAAAAGCCAGGATTTACATCAGTTTTATGTTATGATAAAGCACAAAGTTTTCACTACCTTTATAAAATAAATTTTTAACAAATCTCATTAGAAGGGCATAACCAAAATTAACAACAGAAAAAAGTATTTAGGAAGACAAATTCAAATGAACACTATAATTCTCCATTGTTTTTCACCCTTGTGTTCAAAATTAAGCATCTTAGAAATTCTTTTCTGGTTTGACCACAAGAGGCAAATCCTTCCTTTAAGACTTAAATAAATACACATGCTGACAAAGTTGGCTATGGATGTTTCATGTAGTTCCTAGGCAGGAGCAGTGGGAATGTTCTCGAAAGCAACAATTCAATTCTGAGGCTATCTCCCAGGAGATAGGTTCAGATTTCAGATTTGAAAGTTCAGTCTTACAAGACTGCTTGCCCCACCTGTGCCCCCTACACACGCATTTCAGATACCAATTACAAGCCCACTTGCTGACCCCCCAGTAATAGAGTAGAGGCCCCCATGACCCCTTCCTTGGACTTCTGATGCCAGTCACAAGTGCATATTGTCACCTGTATTTCTGATCAACCATCTATTTATCAGAGGTTCCCAGAAACTCCTCCTCAGTTAGGTTCCATTAGCTTGCTAGAGTAGCTCACTGAGGTCAGGAAACCCATTTAATCACTAGATGACCAGTTTATTATAAAAGGACATAACTCAGGAACAGCCAGTTGAAAGAGATGCATAGAGCAAGGTGTGGGAAAGGGCACCGCGCTTCCATGCCCTATATCAGTACTCCACTCTCCCAAATCTCCATGTGTTCATCAACCTGGAAGTTCTCTAAACTCCATCCTTTTGGGGGTTTTATGGAGGTTTCATTATGTAGGTATGATTAATTAAATCATTGACTTTCGATGATAATTTAACTCAATCTCGTCCCTCTTCCTGATTCCTTGGAATCAGGAGGGTAGTGGAGGGAAAACTGAAAGTTTCAAGCTTCAAACCACGTGGTTGGCTCCATTGGGAACTAGCCCTCATCATTAGGTGGTTTCCAAAAGTTGCCTCATTAACATAACAAAAGACATCTTTATCAATCTCAACACAGGGAATTCCAGAAACTTTGTGAGACAGAAACCATACCTGAATGACCATATATATGTTTTTCTTACAAGTCATAATATCACAATATTATAAATATTTAACCCCTTTTTTAGGCTATTACTTGAAATATTTTGAAAAATGTGAATTGAATTCAGACTCTGTTTTTCCCTCAATTTTGTTTGGGTAGGCGTAGCCTGTGCATCTGTGCCTACAATCCATCTTTTCCGAAGTATGTTGCCATTTATTCAATAAACTTGTTCAATCATGATATGTGCACTCAAGCAATAGAGTATCTGTGATTTGAATTTGCATTTTATTTATATCTCAAATAAAATCTTTTTACCCTAAGAGTGTCACAAGGCAGAAATACATAGTTTCTAGATTCTTGGCTTAATGATCTAGCTAGCATGTGTGAAACTGTTAAATAACACAAAATGACATTCCCTTTAGAAATGGAATCAATGGTTCACCTTGGGATGATCATGGTGTAACAATCTGAAATAGCAGTCATCTTCATTTTGTAAGTTTAACTAGAGCATTCCAAAATCACTCTAGACTCTATGTAACTAAATGGAGAAATAAAATTATTCTGATTTTAAGTGGTTAATGTTGACAAATATTGTAACTACTCAACCTTTGTCAAGTTCTATATTTATAGTTTTACTATAGATGCCATTCTCCAACTTACAGTTTTCTTCTTGATTTTTCCCCTACCTGACAACTGTGAAACCCCAAAACTTTCTTTAGTAAACCCTCCAACTCTGAAACCTCCATTACTTTCTATTTTGAACTCCTGATTTTCATTTCTATCATATTTTGCACTTCTCATATTTGATGTTTTAAACTTTCTTACACTTTCTTACATAGCACGTATTTCATCTCCTCAGATGGATTATAAACTCCTCAAGGGCCGAAGCTTTATATTTGGTTCTATTTTACTATCTAGTATCTTAAAGTACAACTAGAGAGATAGTTTCAGTGTTTTCCTACCATTTGATGCTATGGCATAGTCTGGAATATTCAATTTGGGGTGGCATCTTAAAGGACAAAAAAAAAAAATTGCAGTCTATTACTCAATAATACATTATTAGGAAACAGTTGTGACTACAGAATAACAGTGGCTTATGCAGGTTGCAAAAAAACTGTACTACACCACTGGCTTGGATCCCTTTCACTTGTGTTGCTGCTTGAGAGGAACTCTTTATTGGCTGGGTCCTATTTTTTCACATATGAATGGGATCGGCTTCCTCCATGTGAACACAAACACGAAACCCTTCTTGGTGCTGACCTAACTTTTCTACCTTTCTCTGTCTCTCTTATAGGAAATGGCACATATTCTACCCTGTGGCATGACTGGCCCAATTCAATAGTCTTTGTAAGACAAAGTCATTCCCTTTAGAAAAATAACCTTTCTGTATCGATTCAAACTTGGTAAAACATGACACATCTTTTAATTCCCACACCCAAGGTGAGAAGTAGTGTGAACTGACTCTACAAAAGCATAAATCAGAGGAAAATTTTTGCACTTAAGAACATTAAAACCTCAAATAAGAAAACTGTAAAGCACTTCCACCAACATACAGCTTTACTCT
Source organism: Noctilio leporinus (assembly GCA_004026585.1). Lineage (NCBI taxonomy): Eukaryota > Metazoa > Chordata > Mammalia > Chiroptera > Noctilionidae > Noctilio > Noctilio leporinus. The sequence continues at coordinate 108,326 of PVIW01002168.1, forward strand.
GAGCAATAGAGGAGTCGGGGTGTTTGAGACCTGATATACAGAATTCTAGGTGTAATTCTGTTAAGCAGCTTTACATTTTGCCATTAGAACTATTTCCCCTCTGTGTTAAGCTTTAATACCCTTTTTCAAATGCATTAATGTGTCCCCAGAACAGACTCTCACAGACTCCTGCATGCTTTGAATATTTCCATTTTAATAACAGCTTCAGATCTTCACTCAAAGCTTTATCTACCCCTTACTGTCACAGAGGCTTGTGAAAGACAGAAGGAAACAGCTCATCCTCCACAAAAGTCATCCAACGGACAGTTGTTTGCTTTAGAATACAACCCAAAAGAAAATTAAAGGGGAACACCATTTACATTTGATTTTTCTCAATCCTTTGTGCTCATCTCTGAATAATTTTAGCGGAATTTTCAAAGTTCCTTCTATAAGGACTGCTTAAATCTTTTTCTTTCTGAGAATGACTAGTTTCATGCCGAAAGAGCTGAGGTTTCTCTTACACTTTAGAAAGTCAGAGTAGAGACAAATATCATTTAGACAGGCCTTCATGGTGTGAGGTCTTATTATCAAATCTGCTATTCAGTAGCACAGCAGCTCAGAGATAAAGAACACAAGTTCACCAAAGCAGTAGGGTTGAGACAACTTTTGTGAAGCACTGATAGTTCTTTAGCTTGCCTAAACGGAAGAGTGAGCATTTATGTTTTGTGAAACTTCTGATCATATCAATAACTGCTGTCATGCTAACTGAAAATCTGAAGCATTTAGAACAATAATTTTGGAGTGGAGGGAGAGGGGTAACTTAAATAAATTCGAAGAACAGTCCACATATAACCTTGAAGACCTATAAGGTTTTTCATAAAGAAAATAAATACAAAATTGGAATAGGTGAGAATGAATGTGGAAATACCAAGGGGAGATGGGGAAGAGAATGGATAATACACTATCAGAGGACAGAGAAGACTTCGCACATTTTATATTTTGTTCCTATCACTATATATAAGTCCCATCCCACTTCATATTTCTCTTTCAAAAAATGGGATTTGTCAAAGATGGTAAACCCTCTCTGTTCCCCTCCTATAACTTGGTCTATTTATAATTGCCAAAGAAAACACATAAGGCATAACTACATACCTTTAGCTGCTCACTCTGACACACTCTCAAGAACAGGACTGAGGTTCAACATCATGGGACAAGGCTCCAAACTCAGTGGTGGTTGGAAATTAACTTAGTGTTGTTGTTCATCTTGATGACAATCGACAGTCACCATGGATGCCTTCAACTCTTCATCATATAAGTTAAATAATCTTAAAAGGTCTTGTCTGGTTGCTTTTACTTGATTTACTAAAAACCACTTTGAATAACTATTCATTTCATTTTAATTAATGCATGTCTTTGAATGGTTGGTTTTTAAACCTAAATACTATTTTTTCTTTTTTTGGTTTGGTGTTTCTAAACAACCAAATCAGCAACCATGTCCTGAATTCTGAAGGTTAATATCTAGTGGCTTGACATCTTTCATACTGATAAAACACCAGAAGCTCCAACTCAATAATTTTAAACAAAAAAATATAACATTTTTAGTCCTAATTCTATTTTTTCCTGTCTCTTTCTATTAATAGTCCTTTATTCTTCCAGTGTCCCAGGCTCAAATCCTTGGAGATTCCTTTGACACTTCCTCTCTCTCTCTCTCACTCTCTCTTTCTCTAAAAAAAAACCAAACACACACACACAAAAAAAAAAACCCTCACATTTTAAGTTTATAAATCCTTCTTTCTGCCCTTTTATATTCTAAATTTTTCATGTTCTTACAATAACTACTATAGCAGTAATCTTTAAAAAGCACAAGATGAACTACTAAGGGCAGAAAAAAAATAAAAGTAGTTCTTCCTTTAAATACAAATTTTTCTATTTTTCTATTTTTGAATAAAAATATTTTATATCAATATATCTATATATTATATATAAATATATCTTTATCTATTAATCATCTATCTATATAAAGAGAGAGAGAAACTTTTCTGCTAAAGACATCCATTCTAGAATGTCTCTCAACCAGGGAATAAGTTTTCTCTTCTTCTCACTTGTCTCATTGCAATAGTTTCTGATTGGTTTTCAGTCTCAAGTCTCAGCTGTAATTAGACCAGGCAAAATACTGATAGGACATATGATATTTTTTTACACTAGTTCTTTGCTCCTACAATTTTCTCAATCTAAATTATCCTTCCCCTCCACTGATGCCAACCCTATCTTACCTTATCCTTTTGGACTCAATTCAGAAGACCCTTTCTTAATTCTCTACATGAAGTGACATTTTCCCTCCCTGAACATCCATGGCCAGAATGTCCATTCCTCTGTTATGGTAGGTTTCACACTCACTATAGTTATTTGTTTTTAGGTATTTGCCCAAGCACTCAATTGTAAGCTTTTTAGGGGAAGCATTGATGTTTGTATACTTCCATATGCTGGGCACAGCCAGCACAGTGCCTAACACATAGTAGGTACTCAATAAACATCTAATTACGCGAGTAATTAAAATTAGGAATAGCAATTTCCTTAACTTCCTCCACATTGCATTTCAATTTGTGTTTTCTTAAAACTACTTCTATTTTTAACTACAGTATATACTTGCTAAAGGATTTTACAACTCTCTAAATTAGCCCATGGTGATTACCCCTACTGTGCAATTTACTACTATTTTATTAAAGCAAGATTAAAGATAATACTTCATTGGAAGAAGTAACAAGCATTAACCTCTGTTTACCTTGACATAATAAAGCTTTAATAAAACATGGGCAAATTACATTGAGGGGGATAATTATTCCAACATAAAATTTAAAGGGAACTTAATTTCTTATTCTGCATGTTTAGTGCTTTAAGATTAGTGTCATTAATGTCCTTTTTCTCATTTATATGGGATACATAAACATATTCAACCCTCTCCAATTTGTTTTCTTATTAAATAATTCTGAATTTATATTCGAGTTCATAAACATAAGAATGTAACTTTAGAATGCTACATTTTTTCAAAAGCAAATATTCTTATAGTGTCAGGGAGAGGAGAATTTTGTGGAAAAGATTTTACTCCAAGCCAAAAAAAAGTCAAACTTGTCTAAATTTTTGAGTGTTGAATAAAAGAAGATTCTTGTTTGTTTTATATCCCCTGGCTTTATTACATCAGACAAGCTTCAAAGGGGCAGAGCATAGAGGATTGAAAAATAGCACAGCTGCATTTTGCAATGGAGTGTTCTGTCTCTGCCTGTGTTTTGTTGTTCATATAATACTTTTCAATAAACAAAGATGTCAATCAACTCTTTTTGCAGCACCTCACATTTCTAATTTAAACCACTTCAGACACATCACTGCCCCAAGCTCACAAATTTAACAGATAAAAATTCAGCTTTCTGTCAAGGCAGAATGCAGTATTGATTGTAGGTGGTATTTAGGCAAGAGAATGGTAGAACAATATTACCTTCAGAGTCACATATAGTCCACTGTAGAGGCATAACATAAACTGCATCACACTCTGCACTAATTTTTTTAATATTCAGCATTGATTAATATCCGTTGCCAAATACTTTCCTAAGAAAGACTTCCACATGAAGCAAATTGTGAGAGTGGCAGAGGGGGGTTAGGAACACATGATAGCAATCATGAAAACTTTGATCACTTGATTTGATTCTAGTGCTTTGTAAATTAGCATAATTATTCAAACATGCTTCATTAAAAATCATGACTGTACAACTCCTTTGGTTTAATGATCCAAGTAGATACCACATGAGCTAAGCTTTAAATAAGAATGCCAACTTGGTGCTAGGAAGCTATGGCAGAGATATTTTTCTTAAAATAAGAGAAAGTACAAAAATACAACTCTAAAAACCAAGACAGGGAAAACATCTAAAAGGTGGACCAGTAGTGGATATGTAGGGTTACAATTTTTTGTTCATCTTCACATCTTTCTGAACGTCTCTTGGGACCACTGAAAGTTAGATACGTCACTTCTAAGCTACTGGAAGATTGGTATAAAATCCCTATAAATCTCAAACTAATTACATTTAAATTTTAGGAGTCAAAGATAGTTTTGACCTTTGAAGGTTGGCAGAAGAAAAGTTTGACAGTTCTTGAAATGTTCCTAGATACTAAAAGAGGTTGTTTCAAATTAATGAAAGAAGAAAAACTAAATTAGTGATGCCAAAAATATTAATAAGTCTGCAGTTATTGGCATGCTTTTAATTATGTATCAGATCTCATTTAATAGTGATGTCAACTTCATTTACACTGCAGGCTACTGAGGGAAAATAAAGACAGAAAACAAAACACTCCCTCATTTTGGTTGTTCTTTAAACATAAAGTACTCACTTAGACACAAGCGAATCAACTTTATAGGATACCCAAAGGTCACTTGTTCGATTCCCCATCCAGGGCACATACCAGGTTGCAAGCTAGGGCTCCAGCCAAATCTGTTACTGGAGGTAGGTGAAAGGCAACCATACATTGATGTCTCTTTCCCTCTCTGCCTCTCTCCTTCTCTCCTTTACCCTCTCTCTAAAAATAATAAATAAAATATTTAAAATATATATATGTATGTTTGTTTGAGGAGGAGGTTGAGTTTCAAATTAAAATAATCTGATCCTAAATCGCTCAGATTCTGAGGTATAATGGATAATTACCAATACTCCTGATTTTATATAGTGTTTATGATACATGGAGTTGTTTAAGAATGGGCTGCCACTTTCCACATCACTTTTTTCACTTTTAACAATTTATGTAGCATCACCAAAGAGATATTTCAAGGATTTTATAACAATTTTAAAGAAGATTAAAGTCTAGGCCTTGATGTGTTTTCAAAATATATTTTATTTAAATCCACAACGTTGTTGCTAAATATATTAAGTGCTACAGAATTAAAATGCAAACTCTCACTGATGGCCTTTTAACATCAAGAAAATAGTCTTTAATCTCAGAAATGTTAAATTGATTATTTGCTCTCATGCAATGAAAGAGCATCAACGTCAGGTCCCTAGTCATCTTTCAAGTTCACTGATAATCTGATACATCTTGGCCAGGTGCTTAGATCAAATATTAACAGTGTACGCATCTAGGAATGATTCGTGAGAAGAAAAAATGACAGATGATATGCTTTAGCCTCATTGAAAAATTGTAAAAATTACCCAAAGCAACTAATCAAGAGATGTAATGTACCAGGGAAATAACTGAATGTGTAGTTCAGGATAGCTTCAGCAATTGTCAGGTGACAAAATACAGGCAAAAACTTGTACCCAATCCTTTCTCTATCAATGAATATATTATAGGATGTTAACTATTAGCCATGAGACCACAGTCCTCAGGGAGCTCCCCTACACAGCTTCGGCCATTTGCCTGGAGTGTTTCAATATGAAAAGATTACCTTACATGCCCCCTGTTATTAAGGTCACAGCAGTAAACTTCTAAGAAACAAATACTTCTACAAAATAAGTCCAAAGAGATAAATTAGAAAATTAAGCCTAAAACTAATTCTGGTTAAATAATAAGCAGGAAAAAATGAGATTTGAAATTCTTTGAAGAAAGAGATAATTTTTTAGTTATCTTTTCTATTATAGGACTAGTATAACAGTTGTCTTTATTTAAATTGTGATAAAGTTTTTAATTGTAAAACACTCATTTAATCCTTGCTATTTTTTCTGGTTTGTTTTAGAAACAGCACCCTGTAGTGAGTACATTGAGGACAATTTTAAGAAGGGCAAGACTGGTCATTTATTAAATTATTGCATTATTAAAAAATAGATGGTTTGAAATAAGTTATCAATAATTAAAGTGATTAAAAAGCAAGGAAGGTAGAGTTGGATAGGAAGAGTATTATAAATAAATGATATTTATTGAGCACTGCTACTCTAAAAACAGGGTCAGAATTAACTCATTTAATCCTCACTACAATTCTATGGGGGAGGGATTATTCTTATTCTTATTTAAAGATGAGGAAGCTCTACATGTTAGAAATCACACAGCTGGTAGTGATGGAATTCCAAACCAGGATTCCTGCCTCTGAGGCTTCCTTCTTAACAACTGTTTTATGACTTACAGATATTTATCCTGTGTGACATGGCATAGTCTCACTCACCATGGGAAACTGTGAAACATGTTTCAGAAATACATGAAATAGGAAATAGCAGGTTTTCTAACCTTGACATTATTGACACTTTAGAATATTAATTCTTTATTCTGGGAGACTATTTGGTGCATTATAAAATGTTTAGCACCATCCTTTACCTCTATGTAAATATTAGGTGCCAGTAGCACAGTCCCTACTCCTGCCCCAGCCATGGCAATGTCTTTAGACATTGCCTGAGATTATTCTCTGGGGGACAAATCACCCTCTATTTAGAAACACTAAATTATGCAAAACATAACAAATTCAGTTATTGTTAGCTTCTTATATTGAATTTAAGGTCTTTCTATCGAGATAGTAATTCCTGTCAACAGCTAAATTTATGGATCTGGAATTCAAGAGGTAATTCTGACTGGAGATACAAATGCAGGAAATCACTGTCAAATGTCTAATGACTAGATGTGGTCTCCAAGGGACAATGTGGGACAGAGTGTCAAGGGCAACCTTGGGGGAGGGGGCATAACAATTTGTGAGTTACAATAAGATACCACCTCACACCTGTCAGAATGGCAATCATCAACAAATCAACAAACAACAAGTGATGGCGAGGATGCGGGGCAAAGGGAACCCTCGTGCACTGTTGGTGGGAATGCAGGCTGGTGCAGCCACTGTGGAAAACAATATGAGTTTCCTTAAAAAACTAAAAATGGAACTGCCTTTTGACCTAGCAATTCCACTACTTGGACTATACCCAAAGAATCCTGAAACACCAATTCATAAGAACCTATGTACACCAATGTTCATAGCAGCATTATTTACTATAGCTAAGTGCTGGAAACAGCCTAAGTGTCCATCAGTGGATGACTGGATCAAAAAACTTTGGTACATTTACACAATGGAATACTATACAGCAGAAAGAAAGAAGGAACTCCTACCCTTTGCAACAACATGGATGGAACTGGAGAGTATTATGCTTAGTGAAATAAGCCAGTCAGTGAAGGACAAATACCAGATGATCTCACCCATTACAGGACAATAACAAAGCTAACAACAAGTAAAACAGAACCAAATATATGAATACAGTGAATAGGCCTTCAGTGGTCAGGGGGAAGGGGGTTGAGGGGAGGGGGAAGGAAGAGGCAAGGAAGGAGAGCAGTTTAGACAAGAACCTAGTATAAAGGAACCATGGACATGGACAACAGGTGGGATTGACTTTGCGGGGAATGGGTGGTGGGGAGGGGGACAGAGGGGAGCAAAAAGGGGATGGATGTAATACAACAATAAAATTTTAAAAAAAAGAATTTATGAGTTAACAAGAAGAGGACATTAAAATGAGGATGAGAGGATATAAGAGAAGAAGACAATCAAGATAAGAAAACATTTTCAACACTGTCAAATTTTTCAGTCTCCCTAAATCGATTAGATGTAACAATCAGTATGCTACTGGGGACTACTGCTGGGGCCATTTATAATATTTTCCTTAAAGATTTATACTTTTTTTCTCACTTATTTAAGCTTTCCTTCTTGGGCTTCAATTCTTACATGAATGTAGCTTAATTGGTCAGGTCTCAAAGTCCTCAAGAATCATCTGGTTACACTATCATTTGACATCTCTTAGAAATGTGGATTCAGGTTAGTCTTTATAAACAACATAGTCATTTGCTTTCAAGCATAGCACATTCACCTGATGGGGAATCCATGTCAAACTCAAATGCTAATGAAAAATATTGCTCCATGTCAGGTGGTGATTACCCTGGATGATCATGTCCTCTTTGCATAGGGAGTTTGAAGATGAATGCAGATAAAAAGATCAAAAGACCAACTGAGAGAATTGAACAGGGATGAATTGAAATGCAGAATCGCCCCATTCTTAGAAAAAGCCCCAATTCTATGATATTACCAGGAGCTATTTTTCTATTGAGACAGGGCTAACTCTGACTCTAGATTTCATAGCTAGGAGACTGAAGACAGCTTAGTCTGTGATTGTGGCTTGTAGTCAGCATTCTGAGACCTGTTCTTAAAACTACATGTGAGCTAATTTTAGAACAACCTGCACATACTACTACATTTTTTTCTGCACAAAGTTGACTCTCTCATAGACACACATGCACACAAAAAATTTGAAACTATTCAAGAAAACCTGGATGAGAATAGGCTGCTATACCAAGCTCCAATAAATAATCCTTCACATATCATTCACCATCCTTTAGGAAGAAAATGACTACTTGTCACACCATGATATATACTCCATATGGGAAGTGTAGCTGAGATGCAAAATGGCATTAGGAAGCACAGAAATTTCACCCAGAATGACATTCAGAACTAGCCTGGACTTGGAGTTGGCTGGTGGGCTGCCCGTTTTTGTAAATACCTTTTTATTGGGATGCAGCTATGCCCCTGTATTTACCTGTTGTCCATGACTGCTTTCAAAGTACCATAGTAAGTTTAGTAGTTGCAGCAGCTTCCTATAGCCCAGAAGCTAAAAACGTATTATCTAATCCTTTTAGAAAAGAGTTGTTGATTCTTGGTATAGATAGGAGATTTATGATTAAAGTAAGAGAGAACAGACTGCTGGTCTGCCTCAGGAGCAGGAAACTTGGAGCAGCTTGTGCTGAAATGACTGAGTAATGAGGTTCTCACTGGAGCCCCCCAGTTTGGTGCCTCAGCCAGGCAGATAGCCACAGCTCTGACTGCTTGCCCTGTTCTCTGCATGTTTTCAGCCACATCATTGGCCTGAGATATCCACACTGAAGAACCAAGCAACCTTTGTATTCCCAGAATAATGTGGCCTCAGGGGGCTGTGTGCTTTTTGGAGAATACCAGTTTTACTCCAGGTGAATGTTAATGCAGGGCCGGGGGGAAAAAAAAAAAGGAGTTTTAGGGTAAAATAAGTCTGGGACCTGTGGACATATATGATTAAACAAAGATAAACTAGTTTCTTTACTTAATAATTTTGCAAGCTCTAGTAGGCTAAAATGTCTTGTGAATTCCCAAAAGGAGAAAGGAGGTTACCATGTAAGTGTATTCAAACTTACTTGAGCTGAGCATTTTTTTTTTTTTAAAGAATACTCACAAGATATACATTTGTCAGAAATTTACTTTGAGAATTCAGAGTAGAAGAAAAAATGCAGATCTAACAGGTACTGTCTTTGCATAAGTTGTTTGCTCATGGGATATGCCCCCAGCCTCTGGCTCTACTCACCCACATACACTTTCTCTAGGTTAACTCCAACTTATACCAACTTCTTAGCTTACACTGAGTTCTTCTATGACCATCTCTAACTTTTGTCAGGTATTCTATTTAACATAATCTTAGGGTCCTTTATTCATAGGCTTATCATAGGTATATTTTTAAATTTATTTGCGTGGTTATTTATTTAATGAGTCTTGCTCAATAGGCGGTCCACTTCATGGAGATCACCACCATGTTCCAGTTGCCGCCAACAGTTTGTAACAGCCTAGGATAAACCCTGAACAAACACTGATTGAATGAGAAAGTGAAGTTTATAATGTGCATGGAGTGAAACAGTATAGTTCCCCTCAGAAGCTTCAGTACTCATTCTATTGAAAGCTGACTGATATGAGATTATTCTAATAGATTAAAATGTTCACACTCTGTCTTTTACAGCCAGTGTGGGGTTATTTTGTGACTATAAAACTGCTCACTTTGAGTACATACTTACTCAAAGATATACATAGAGCTATAATTGATCCAGGCTCCAGAGTGAGACACCCATGACTTCTCTGCTTCTAGAGTCTGAGGTAGAAAGCCATGCTGGATAGAGATTATGTTTCCTTGAGGTGAGAGCCACTGTAACGGCTTTGGAGCTTTGGATGAAAAACATAGCCCCTTCAGAGCCACTCTCCTAAGATGCTGCTCCTGTTGTGCCTCTGAACATTACTGAAAAAGCAACACGAGACTGAGGCATATACAGATTTCAAAGGACCTATTGAGTACTAATGTAGAGATGCCTAAGAGCCTAAGATCCGTGGGTTTTGAATTCAAGAAGATAGTCTTGGATGGAGAAATCTATGTAAGATCATGAGTATGGATAAAATTGTCCATGAAGGCATCACGAGACTGAGGCATATACAGATTTCAAAGTACCTATTGAGTACTAATGTAGAGATGCCTAAGAGCCTAAGATCCGTGGGTTTTGATTTCAAGAAGATAGTCTCGGATGGAGAAATCTATGTAAGATCATGAGTATGGATAAAATTGTCCATGAAGGCATCTGTTTAAAAAAAGAGAGGCAAGAACTTTGGAGGAGGTACTTTAAGGACTGGTGAAAGCAAATAAAACAATCTAAAAAGACCCAAAATAAAGATGACTGGATATTAATCTTTGTTAAAACAAAGAATACAAGTGCCTATTATTATTTTTAAATTTTTATTTATTATTTTTAGAGAAAGGGGAAGGGAGGAAGACAGAGAGAGAAACATTAATGTATAGTTGCCTTTCACCTGCCTCCAGCTGCAGATCTGGCTGGGGAACTGGCTTGTGACCTGGCTGGAAATTGAACCAGAGATCTTCAGGTTCACAGGCCTGCACCTTATCCACTGTGCCACCAGCCAGGGTTCTGTTATTTTTTTATACTTTTAGTTTCTTTGAAATACTTCCAAACATTTTTTAAACCTAAGACAGAAAGCACAGTAGGAGTAAACCACTTAATTGAATCCAAGGACAGATAGCATTTCCAGTAGGAAGAGGAGGTCAAGGGTGAGTTGGAGAGATACAGCAAGACAAGGCTTAAAAACCTTCCTTTGTTTTGTCAATTCCGTGGTTATTGTGACCTTACTCAGAATTATGCAGGACTCAAATTTTGGAAAAAGTTTGGTTTCAGGTAATAGCTAATAAGCTTAGTAATCAACATATGTAAAAGCTATTGTTTCAGGAACTAAAGGTATGACCCATCTTGACTCCAGAAGACAAGTAGTACCACCTTTGTCCTTCAGGAAGACCATAATCAATTCAAGATGGCATCTGAGCCCTATGCTCCAGGGTGACCCTATGGTTGCTCAGGATACAGATAAAAACTCCGCCCAGGCCCAGGGCACAAATAAAGGCCACTGCCCAGGGCACAGATGAAAGAATGCTGCAGCTTTTATCTGATTAACTTTTTCCCTGCATTCCAAACCCCTTACCTATCCTTTCCTTCTCCTTATAAATAGGGCCTGTTTATAATGGAATGTGACACAGTCTGTTAGGGTGCAAACCTGCTGTCTTCTCAGATCATGACCATCTGAATAAAGTACCCATAAAGATTCAATCCCTATCTCTGTTTATTGGTTCTGGTTAGTGACAGGCAGCATGAACACCAGCTTTTCTGGTTCAAGAACACTTTGAGGAGCCATGTGGAACAGATGACAAACCTCACTTGGTTTAAGAGTAAATAGAAAATGTAAAACAGCTGATTACTAGAAATAAAGCTATTTATTATTTCATCTATCAGTTAGGGGTGGGGGGGCAGATTCAGAATGATTTAATTTAGTAGTTAAATGATATTGTTACAGAGTGGGAGACAGCCAAAATCCCCAACTCTTTGCGGTTTGAGGTGGGACACTGAAGTAAGCCATTTTTCCTGAGAGAGGTACTTTGCATATCTATGGACAATACCTAGTGTCTTAGTTATGCAAATGACCAGGTAAACCTTCTCTCCCAATAAGATGGGAGGGGTTTTCGACCATGGAATGGTGCTAAAAGGATTTACCAGGCGATGTGAGATTTCACAAGTGGCCATGATTGATCACCCTACCACTTTGTTACAGGCCCCCATTATGGCTTAACATAGGGCAGCAGAAAGTTGGTCTCATTCTTCTCCCTGGGATGAACATGTAGAAGGCCTTCCCTGGATGAACATGCAGAGGCGTTCCCCAAGAATGACATGCAGAAAGACATGCAATCTCTCTCTGTTCCCCCAGGACAGATGTGCAGAAAGGGACTGGTTTGCTCCCCAGGATGGACCCATAGACAGACACACGGCCTGAGAACTCACCTGGTTTGAGGAAGGGGTGAGTGAAGAGGGGAAGGGAGACATGCAGCTTGCACAGAGATAAAGAATTACATGTGGTATAAGAGTTGGGGCATGTGAGAAGGAGACTCCCCTAACTGGATACAGCAGCTGCCGAGAACTTTGAGTTTATAATTGGAATGCTAAGTTGTGAACTGTCGTGTTTCTAAAAAATGGTATCTTTGGCTTGTCTGTATATTGCAGTACTGTATATTGTGGGTGTTTTTAAAGGGAGTGGGATATAATGGTACAATTGCACCTTTAAAAAAATCTGTATACCCCTCAAATAAACAAAATATCTCCTTTTCACCAAACTCTTATTAAGAGTCATTCCATGGAGGCAGGCAAATTTAGCCCATTAAAACTGAGGACCCCTCCCCCCAAGGATATTGTCCTGTTACAATATCATCAAGATCTGGTCTCTTCTTCTTTCGGTTTTGTCATTCTTGTATATTTTGGATTTTCTCCTCAGCTTTGCTCCCTCATATTAAGAGTTTAACATAGATTCGAGCATTAAACACTTAAATAACAATATCCAGAAGCAAACAACAAAGTGGGGGGTGGGTGCTTTATCTCTTTTTGAGGTGAGGTAACTTTTCTCGGTCTCACCCAGGAAGCCTCCTCCCCTTCCTGATGGCCATGATAGTATCACTGTGCTGGCTCTAGACCTCAGCGAGGAAGTGTCAAGACTTACTCCTTGAAGTGACAGATCAGAACTGCACCTCATAAGATAGCAAAAGATGAGCACTTGATAAAATCTCTGCTTTGCTGGCGAGGGGTGATTGTGAGGAAGGTAGGAATTGAGATAGATAATTAAGGGCATCTACTCTACCCTATCCTGATAGGGAAAATAAAGCCAAGAGGAATAGAAGATACAAGAGGATGGCCTTAGGTCTCTGGCTAAGAGAACAAGGAGGGTGGAGGCCAGGACATGGGTGAGAGATCAGTCTTATTTGTGTGGGATTCCCAGTCCACTGAAAAAGGAGGAGATTAGTCGGAGGAGGGGAAAGTGGGAGTCAAGGTGAGATGCCTGTAACTTTCATGAGTTGAGATGGAGTTGTTGCAGGGGTAAGTTAGAAAATAGAGGCATGTATAAACAATGCTAGCTGCAGGCTGCCAGAGCTGGATGGGGTTGCTGGGGAGAGAGCAGGCCTCACACAATGTTTAATTCAAAAACAATTAACAAATGACAGGTAATTTGCTCTAGATAAATTTGAAAAGCTTGACGAAGTTAAATAGAATTGTGGAAATTAAGAAGGGGAAGCATTCTTTGGTGTCAGTACATCTTAAAAATCTTTATAGGCACATATTTATTTAAAAAATACTAATATACAAAATTAACATGCTTATTAGGCAGTATTTGTGGAAGGAAAGAAAACCGCACATAGAGTCTGTGCCTACAGGAGATCCTCAGTAAATGTCAATGTCTGAGTTGCATCTTACTTTATACCAGGTCCATTAAAAAGCCCAATTATTTCCAACCTGATTTATGCACTTCTGCAGATCTGCTTGGCCCCATCTGCCTCCTGGAGCTTGGTGTCTTGCTTGATTGAAAGCCCCAGCCAGCTGTTTCAGCTTCTCCAGCTTAAGGACTGGGCTCAGGCATGGCCTTCCAAAGTACTCTCCATAGTCAATGAGAGCCGCAAACCCTTCAGTTGCCTGGCAGCCAGTCTCAGGTGAAGCCCTGTGCCTCATGGCATGGGGCTAGGTTCCCCCAGTGATTGCCAGGAGGGGCCAGATTGTTAGGCTGGAGTAGACTTGGAGCAGAGTCTCAAGATTCCCGGGGTTTCTGCCTTCACCCTGGCAGCTGCTGGGAGCTGTGGAGCTACTGTGTCAGTGATGAAGGGCCTCACATTTTGGTTTTATAGCTTATCCCGTCTTTGACTTTTGGAACTGTTATAGTAAAACGTGCTTTTCATTTGATGAAATATAGCCAACTTAAAATATGAAATTTGATGCATGAAAAATAAAACAAAACCCACCACCAGAAGTGAGGGAATGTTAAACATTTCCTATATCTCTTCAATGGTCTGAAATCTCTTCCCTTTCAAACATGATTTTAGTTTTGGGAAAAGCCAGAAGTTGCAGTGCACCAAATCTGAGCTGCAGCGCTGCCTGAGTCATCTGGGTGATATGATGTTTCGCCAAAAAACTCTGAATGAGATGTGATACGTAAGGAGGCACATTATCATGATGAAGCTGCCAATCACCAGCTGCCCATAGCTGTGACCTTCTGAATCATCTGAATAGTTTCCAAGGAAGAATGTTCAAGCTTAATGCAAAATTTGATGCAGATTTGTTGCTCTACTTAGTCATTTTGAATGTGATGGCTACATAGTACACATGCTCACTCAACAGTGTGTACCACCCCCATTGGCTAGTACAGTGAAGTTGTCACTATTCACGCACGTGTGCATTTCAGTCTACTCTCCTTGACTGCCAGGTTACATCACAAACTGTTCTCATAATATTAACAATGGTTGGACATTTTCTTGACAGACCTTTTACAGTATTTGCTCTCCTCCTTTCCTGCCCCACCCTCTTCTTCCTCTTCATGCTGCTCTGGCATTTCAGACCAGCCGTTCCATACCCTTAGAGGGTTAAACAGTGAGCATTTCCTCAACAGGCTCTATTTTGTAGGGAATCCTAGTAAAGAGCCAACAAACCACTGGATCGCTGACCTATCCAGTATATACTGCACATGCAGAGTGAAACAATAAGTCTCTCCGCTAATATCCAAATGTACAACTCCAGTTGATGAAAAGTGCTCAAATAGCCAACAAATTGAGCCCTTTAAAGAATAATCCAAATTTAAAATGAATAATATTGTATAATCATTTCAAAACAACCTCTCAAAAAATACCTAACACGGGTCTGGCATATAAACTAGACAGACAGTAAATATTAAATTGTTTGTTGACTTCCACCAATTTCAGGGAAAATAAAGCACAATGTGGAGGGATATGAAGCATTGGCTTTGTTTTGAGTATGCACACAGACAGAGGCAAACTAAAATCCTTGATGAAACACAACAAATGTTTTCGTGTCCAGTATTGGATCATATGGGGCGGGGGGGAGAGACTCGATGCAACAATTGTAATTCGAGCCCATTGTAAGACATTCAAACCCCAGAGAGCCTAATTAATTCTTGATCTTTTGGGTGAGAAACAGCATAGACCACTGGAGAGCTTGAGGAGCCAGGCCACAGCTGGCAGCTATTAGGTGAAAGGCAGGTGTGCCAAGGATGGCCTGTTGCTCCTAGCCTACAAACCCGTGCAGTATGTTACTGTACTGAACACCATCGACAACCATACACAATGGGACCTCATTGTGTACCTAAGCAAACTGAAGCATAGAAAATAAATGTGTGATAAAATAGGACATAAAAGATTTTTTCAATTCAGAGCACTTACCATGCCTGGAGCTTGCAGGGCTGGCGGGAGGTTGCTCTGAGTGACTCAGTGAATGCAAAGGCCCAGGGCATTACTGTCCACTGCTGTAGACTTTATATACACTGTCCCACAAAACCCTCCCTCAGCTTCCTTTTGATAAGGTCAGATACGGAACGTTGGAGCTATCAATTCTGTTCCATGAACAGGGATGTGAACTGAATTGATTGGAAATATCAAGAAGAAGCTGGCTGAGTAAGGTCACCTTGATCAGGGCTAACAAGAGGGAGTGAAACGTGGCCTGAAGATCAGTGGAAATAAGAACTCAAGACAGAGAAATAAAGGAATATAGGGTATTGTAATGGCAATGTGGTTTTGACTCTTACATGATAGTCATATTAAGAAACTTAGTGATATTCATTAAATAAAAAGATGCATTTAACATGGAGAGGATAGAGAACTGAGGACTCAGCATTTCAGACTTCGGGAAGTCGGTTTTGGTTTCATTGACCCTGTCTGGTACCAAAGGCTCTCTCCAGCATCAAACTGTTAGAAGAAATAAAACTTTTCCATGCTTTACATCATCACAACCCCGAAATGTGTCCAAAGTACAGGCTCCACACTACCACAAAAAGTTTTTACTGCAGTGGTAGAGGTGCCCTGGCCAGTGTGGCTCAGTTGGTGGGAGCATCATCCCATACACCAAAAGGTTCTGGGTTCAATCCCAGTCCAGGCAAGTGCCTAGGACACGTAACCAGTAGATAGTCTGTCCAGAGTTCCAGGGTGTCTCCCCCATTGGCCATGACGGTAGCAAGAAGAGGTTGCTACACCAAGTGCTTGGAAAACTAGAAGTACCAGTGGATAGAGCCCGAGAATGTGAAAGGCTAGCAAGATGATTTGGGAGAAGAAAAAGGCCCCCTGCTGCTTCCAGTACCAGAGTGGGACAGGACCAGAGGATGACAGGTGCATGAGCCATAGATGTCAAATAGTTCAGGGGAGCAACTGACCAAACAGGCCTGTCAATGTAGCCCAGGGAAAGAAGAAATTGGTTGGGAGGTGGTTCCACCTGAAGTGCACAAAAGTTTGGTAATTTGATTGGTTATTTTGAGAATGCATTTGGTCCATTCCACATCCAAACTAATGTAATGTCAGAAGTACAAAGCGATTGCCTCTTTCTGGTGGCTGATTGGCTCATGACCTGCACTGGCATAGGGTACTGGCTAGGTCTCTACACAGGCCACAAGGCCTTAGCAGTGTCAGCTCCACATATCAGCATCAGGAGGAAACCTGAAATGAACAGCAGTTCGTGCTATCTGGATGAAGCAGCTTATGTGCAGGTTCCAAGGGACTGTGATTCAAATTGGAGCAGAAACTCTGGGCACTGGCTTTTGTCTTGGGGAACAGGCCCCTCTGAGCTGAAATAAATCAGTAGCTGACTAAATGGGATGTAATCTGTCCACTCAGAGTTGAGGTGCTACGAGTCAGAGGGAAGCCCCTTATGTATTGCTCCCATCTGAGAAAAAAGTTCCTTTTGAAGTACATATCCTTCCACTTCTTACTGGAAGTTCAGCTCCATTCTAATCTTATGGGACCATGGTCACATATGCTGTGTGTCATTGACTGAGAAGTCATTGAGTGGCACATGACTATACCTCAGAATGGGCAACAACTAACTATATTCTCCTCAAAAATGATTTAATTAGGCCCTGGCTGGTATGGCTCAGTGGATTGAGCACCAGCCTGTAAACCCAAGGGTTGCTGGTTCGATTCCCAGTCAGGGCACATACCCACGTTGCAAGCCAGGTCTCCAGACAGGTCTCCAGCCAGGTCCCCAGCTGGAGGCATGCAAAAGGCAACCATACAATGATTTTTCTCTCCCATTCTTCCTCCCTCCCTTCCCCTACCTCTAAAAATAATGAATAAAATCTTTTTAAAAATTGCTTTAGCCCTGGCTGGTGGCACAGTGGATAAGGAGCCAGCCTGCAAACCCTAAGGTTGCTGGTCTGATTCCCAGCCAGGGCAACATAACCAGATTGCAAGCCAGGTCTCCAGCCAGAACCGTAGCTGGAGGCAGGTGAAAGGAAACCACACATTGATGTCTCTCTCCCTCATTGCCTCTCTCTCTTTCCCTCTCTCTAGAAATAATAAATAAAATCTTTTTTTTAAAATGCTTTAATTAAAAATACCCAGTCTAATTCTAATCTTTATAAAACTTGAAAAACTTCATAAATAATTTCTATCCTTAAAAATGTTTACTATTTCAAACATATCTAACTGCTATTAGCAATTTTCCCAGAAAATGTTATAGTATCCAAATAATAATCCTGTAAAGTATACTATTATAACAACTTTACAGACAAGGAAAGTGAGTCTTAGAAAATGTTTTTTCCTCAAGTTATACAAAATCAGATATTGAACTAAGATTTTTGATGCTTTGACAATTATCATTATTTCTTCACATTCTGAGCAAAAAAAATCAAATACTGGCCATTATTTATATTCAGCTTTTCATTAAATATTTATTTAGGACCTTCTAGTTCTATTTTTCTGGTACATAGGGATCCTACTCCCATGTATTTTATACAATTCTCAAATCTGCACAGTTATCCTGGAAAGTAGGATGAGCTCCTGTTACTATTATTATTTTATCTTTTCATTGAGCACTAACTATGTAGGCTATTTAACCCCTCAAACCACTCCTAAACTGTTACAGATGATACATGATACAATTACCATTGAGAGGTGTGAGTCAGGGCTCTCTGACTCCAAGCCTGTGACCATAGCCAGGGTCTAATTTATAGTGAGAAGACTTAGACATCAGAAAGAATATTACTTTTTGAAAGTCACAACTTGATAGAGTACAAATCAGCTCTAAGCTTCTTTAGATCCAGAACTTAATATTTAACTTAAAAATGTCAGATTTTTAAAATCCTTACACTTAGGACCAAAATGCAAAATATAAACAGTAGTAAAGAAAATGAAAGGCACTGCTATGATAAACACCAGGTAAACAGTTAAAATCTTTAATCACCGCTGAAGGAACAGATGAAGACTTCACTGCATTCTTTGCCCATAAACATTATTATTGATAAGCTGATCCCAGATATAAAAAATGGGACTTAAAGTAAATTTAAACCCATTCCTTCCAGTGTGCTGCTCTTTCAGGAGCATAGGTTATGCAAGTGAAGGAAGAGGAAAGAATACATGCTGAGAATAGACACAGAGATCATTTAACTGACCCCACTTTCCTGCTTCACTATTTCAGCTATAGTCTATTCATACCATCATCAAGGTCATGAACAATTCCTTCTAATAATGTATTCATTCAGATGTTTTCTTTAAAAAGATACAATACATACCAATTCCCCAAATGAGAAGATTAATATCCCTTCCTTTATTTGCTTTTATTCCCAAAGTTTGAAAGAACTCAGAGTCACTTGCAAGATGGAAACCAACTGCTTTAAATTTTGATGTCATCTTAAAGAGATTCAAAAAAGGTGCTAGGATTCAAAGCCTCCCTTTGAAGGAAAAAAAAAAAAAAAGGAAAACCCCTCAAGAAGATTGGTTTTTGTCCTGCATTAGTGATCTTTCTTAAAAGCCACTAATGTCTAATTCTCTTTGCAGTCTAGCATATAATTGCGTGCTGCATAAGATTCAGAATCATGTGAAATCCTCTTGCAGGGGCTTTACCAAATGCCATCATTTACGTTTGGGAAAAGTAACATTCGTAAACAAAAATGAAACTGCAGACAATACCAAAGTGAATTCTTTTAAGGTTATTGGGAAATAATTGTAGCTTGATCTACTGAGCATATGGATAAGGTGCTTTCTTTGTACTTTATGTTGGTTTCAGTAAAGAATCAGCATAACTATACCATTTCAATCTATTAGCTGCTTAACATTCAATGTAATATATACTAACATTTGTCCAAGTACCTAGAATATTGAGATAGGTACTTGGAACAAATTTACATTTTAAATAGCTTCACTATTTCAAGTTGCCCCCCATACCTCCTCTCATAGCATATGCTTAGAATAATTTCAAACCCCTGAATATGACATGCAAAACTCACTGTGACCTGACCACCCCCACCTGCATCTCTGCTAGCCTCACCCCTCACCATACCCTTGTCTCCTTAGCTGGCTCTTTTCTCCAAGCTAAAACTGTAACTGCTTGTCTTTGTCATTGAGAAATGGATGAGCTCCGTGTGCATGTACCCCCAGAGCTGTCCCCATACTTTTCCTTCCCTGGCCAACTCTGACTCTTAATCCATCCAGGATTAGTTGCTGTCCTGTAGACCTTCATAGTAGTCTTTCTGTGTCTTTCCCACATGACCCCTCTCAACTGATATGGGGTCATGTATTATGTATTATGCTCTTACTATGTGCCAACCACATTTAATCTTCTAAACAACTCTAGGAGCTTGCTACCATTGCTATCATCATCTTTCAGACTTAGTACGTTACTCAAGATTACACAAGTATTAAGTGTTAGATATAGGACTCGAGCCCAGATCTATATGATTTCAGATCCCTTGCTGTTAACACACAGGTTACTATTTCTAAATGTTATAACATATTGTGAGGCTGCTTACAGATTTGCTGCCCTTTTCTTTAATGTGCTAATTCATCCATCCGCACATTATGGAGAAAACTTTCTACACAATTTGGTGAAGAAAAGATACCCCAAGCCAATAGAACTACTGAGACCTACTAGTAAAATATTTTAAACATAATCATAATGATTTTTAGTTAAGAATGCTGCCTTCATTTTCCTAAGGGACTTGATTTAGAGTAAAGATTAGAATTCTGCCAAATGCCATTATCAAAGTTTGTAAATTGTGGTTACTACAATTCACTTTGTCCTTTTTCTAACAATTCTTAACCAGATCATTCAGCTTCCTAACTTTTCATGATTCCTAACAGAGTAAGGATGTTCCTGTGATCTGATCTTTATGTGGTTGTGCTTTAAGTATTCTAGGACAAAATGTGTCTATCTGGTTTAGAGGTATTCATTCACATATTACAGCTGGATGTGCTGGTGCATCTTTGTGCCAACCTTAACTTTGATTTCTTTCCTTTGTGTCACTTCAGTCCTTTCTATCTGCATACCACTTTCCTTGATGAAGAATGTAGCAATTGAAGTTGAGTGGTCCTGTTGTTTTCCCTCAGCTGGTAGCATTTGTCTAGCTTCCTCAAGAATAAACCTAACCCTTTGTCATTCAGCTACTTCTTCTCCATATAAATTAAAAAACTACTTTGGTTGTATTTAATATTTAGCAAGGTTTGTCCCAATTTATTTTTGACATTCCTGATACTATTGTTTCAACTCTCAACTACATAATATATTACAAAAGATTAATACATTTAAAGGACCCAATATCTCTCAACTATCTTGTTCAAAACACAGAAAAAATCGTGTCAGGTCCTAGCTACAAGGTCCAGAGGTCCAGATGACTACTGATTTTCAGCCCCATTTTAGCTATGCAGACCTCATCCTGGAAGCACCAACGGCAATATGCCTACAGATTTGCTTTATGACTATTTATGATGCCTTAGTCTTCATTTTTGGGTTCCCATTCCACACCAGAATTTATTTACCAACATAAACATACAACGCAAACTCTTCTCTTTTTCGGGAAAGACAGCAGCAAACCAATCTATAGAGTTCTCATTGGCCTTAAAATCAGAACACATCAGGAGTGCCTTGTTAGATGAATTTAGCAGCAGGGAAGCTTGCAGCTCATCAGCTCTCTGTTCCTCAAAATGAGGTACTTGATGCAGTCAAGAGGAATTATTCCTGAGGATTTCTGGTCATGAGAATGTTTTTATTACCCTAAAAGATGTCAGAATAAGACAAAGAAAAGTCCTCATATTTGTTTTCCACTACAATACTGCATTTGATTGAACTGCCCTTTGATACAGTCTTAGAGTGTTTTAATTAGTAGGTGAGAATTATAGATTCAAATGAAATATGAGTTCATAGTATGTCTATTTATTCTCTAAACAAACAAACATTTAGACTATTGACAGTGGCCCGGGTGCTATGATAGGTGCTCAAATAAATATAAAACATCTAGGCCTCTCCCCTAAAGGAGGAGTAAACATGGTGGTAAAGAAAGAAATTAATGAGTATAATGAGGAGTTTGAATGACAGATTAGAGGAGGGACAGATGTGATATGCTGGCAGCAGTTAGTAGACTTCATAGCAGAATAAAATAAAAGAACAGAAAAGTCATTGTAATTTGGTAACATTACCAGATCCTGACTCAGCATTCAACAAATGCTATCCGACTTAATCTTCACCATCTTCCTCTCATTTTTGTTGCTCAAAATGTTGAGTAACCTGTCCATGTTTTGTGAGTGACAGAATTGATATCCAAAATCTGTATAATTCCAAAATGTTTATCATTACGTACATTACCTACTACTTCCAGGAGTCATTTGAGCTATGTAGCAAGGACTGAGTGGGCAATTTTATTATTTTTTTTCTTTTTTAAAATTATCTTTTATATATTTACTTACAGTTTATATTCAATATTATGTTGTATTAGTTTCAGTTATACAGCATAGTAGTTAGAATATCATGGACTTTTCAGTGTGATCCCCCAATATTTCAAGTACCCACCTGGCCCCTTACATGGTTATCACAATATTACTGATTATATTCCCTATACTGTAGTTTACATTCTTGTGACTATTCTGTAACTACCCATTTTTACTTCTTAATCCCTGCTCTCTAACCCTCTTCCCTACTGACAACTGTCGATCTGTTCTCTGTTTCTATTATGTTTGTTTGTTTTGTTCATTAGATTTCACATCTACATGAAATCATATGATATTTGTCTCTGTCTAACTTATTTCACTTGGCATAATACCCTCCAGGTGCATCCATGCAATCACAGAAGGTAAGATTTCATTCTTTTTTATGACAAGCCAGGAATTTTTTAAAAATAATTTTATTGTACATTTTTTCTGTTACCATTTATCCCCCCTTATACTCTCTTCCACCTCCACCCACCCCCCTCTCACCACACGGGCTAGTAGGTGGACGGCTCAAGTCAAAAAAGATGGACTCATGGACCTGGACAACAGTGTGACTGGGTAATTTTATATAGGATGTACCTCAAAGGTGTTTTCCAAACAGAGAAGAAATAGACAATTACATGGAAAAGGACCAACATTTTAAAAGGAAAATTATGTGAAATAATATAGGGGAAAAAAACTCTAAGACTAAACTTAAATAATGATAAATGTGCTCCCCTCAAGATCAAAACGTGGAAGGTTTATTATGAGTGTTACCATTCTCTCTGTGTCCTCCTTGAGTCCCTTTGCCTATTTGAAAACTTTAAAGTATAGCTATAATTCAAATATTGCTAAGGATAAAAATGATAATTAATAATTTTCATTTTATTTTGTTCCGAGAGACCTCTAAAATCTGACTATACAATTTCTCTGAGACAAGTAGCATTATTATCCCCATTTTAATGATGAGAAATTTTCTATATAAAAAATTAACTACGTAACTTACCCAGCTAGCATCATTAAAAGAGGAAGCAATGAAGTTGTGATTTGTATGTAAAAATCTGCTCTTATCCACTACACTGTATTGTCTCCTCAGTTTTACTCACCATTAGAAGCACCATTAGAAGACAAAGGAAATAAAATGTCACAATATATAAAAATTTGGAAGACCATATAGAGCAGGGTGACTTGACTATACATACATCTCGCATTTCATCAACTATGAGAGTATCTTCAAATTATATGTTGCCAAACAAAAAGTACTCATTCTCACACTGCTGTTTTTTTCTCTCCTTGAAGCTTTGTTTCGTAGAATAATCTTCCCAGATTAAGATAACTATTAACTGCATTCGCTTGCTAGAAATATTCAATGTCCATTTATAGAAATATAATCATATTCATATGTCAGGCAGTAGAGCATTTCAGCTCTTCAAAGCATTCTTTTATTTCTTTGAGTAAGATACATGTGTGTCATCAAGAATTAAATGGTCTAAGGCTCTGCTACTTTTGTGGAGGAATAAGCTTGTAATATTGAACTTTCTGCAGTCCTTTACATAATAACTATAAATTCAGGGGACCAACCAAACAAAAAATAAACATTGTAGGGCTCTGGAAAATGAACAAAACAGTTACATTGCTCAGGGAAATTGAAACTTGAAGTGACTGTCATTGAATGTTTTTGTGGCTTTACCCCCAAAAGATAAGTGTATGGAATAAAAAATATTAAAATAATGCAAAAGAAAAAGAACCAGAGCAAATAATAAAATAGACAAATTTAGGTATGTCACATTAATGATGTATAGTCTACGATATTTATCAATTACAAATGAAAAATTAACTTTACATGGAGAAACCCAGCAGACACTAACTTAATCAAGGTTACCATTATGTGAAATATTAGCATTATGTATCAATTGATATGATACACTGCAAAGGACAAATCATTTTTGTAGTTTGTTGCCTAAAATGTATACTCAATTTAATCATGAAAAAACATCAGGCAAACCCAAATTAAGGGGACTTTAACAAAATAGTTAACTAGTACTCTTCAAAAGTAATTTGGTCACAAAAGACAAGGAAAGACTACAGAAATATAATAGATTGTAGTAGACAAAGGTGACTAACAACTAAATGTGATGTAGGACCACTGACTGGATCCTGAAACAACAGAAAAAGACATTAGTGGAAAAATTTATGAGAACTGATAAAGTTTATAGTTAGTAGAGTACTGCATCAATGTTAATTTCTTAGTTTTTGTTATGATATTATGCATATAAAATATTAACATTAAAGAAAACTGGGTAAAGGGTACACAGGAATCATTAAAAATCTCTGAGCCTTTTTGCTACTTTTCTGTAAGCCTAAATTAATTTATAAATCAAAGTTTAAAAAGTACTAGTGAATTACACACTCCAATTGCAACACAGATATTACTGGAGTGGACAAAACAGCAACCATTGTACATGTTATCTATAAGAAATACACTTCCAAATTAAAGAAAATCCATTAAGTTTAAAAAATGGCTTTTTAAAAGAACACCCTGAGAAAATAAATATAAGTGGGCTGAAAAAGCTAAATCAATATAAGATAAAATAACCTTAAAGATAGAATATTACCAGTGATAAAGGAGAATATTTCATAATGATATAAGGATTAATTACTTAGAGAAACATAATCATAGTTTGTATGTTAGTGACTGTAATTGTTTATTATTAGTAACAAAAACTCATTAAATAAATGAATACATTTATTTAAATATCTCAGTATGCATTATTAATATATGAAACAATTAAATTTAATATACTAGTAAACAATCAGAAGATAGGATATTTTTAAAAATCATTTAAAATTATACAAAATGACATACTTGGGAATAATTTTAACAAAATATGTGCAATGTGTCTTCACACAAACCTATAGAACATTGCTGAAATTATAGGATATCTAAATAAACAAAGAGGTATACTATGTTCATGGATTAGAAAACTAAATATTTTTAATATGTCAGTTCTCCACAACTTGATCTATAATTAAGCATAATCCCAGTGAAAATTACAGCAGGCTTTTAGTAAAATTTGATTAGCTAATTCTAAAATTTATGTGGAAATACAAGTAACTTGGAATAACCAGAGAACTTTTTTAAACAGAATAAAATTGAAGGACTCATAATAACCAATTTTAAAGCTTACTATAAAGCTATTCGAATCAAGGAAGCATGTTTCATTTGCAAAAAAAAAAAAAAATAACATACGGATTTAAAAAGAAAAAATATAGAGTAGCAGTTCTTAAAATGTAGACTTCGAATGAATTAAAGTGATCTTTTTTAATAATAATGTCAGCTACCTATTTCATTTATATGCTCTCACAAGTGTATAGGGGCATTTTCAGAAAACAACTGATCTATAATATCTCAATAGATTTAGTGCTAAAGCAAATAAAAGTATCTAGTCATCTTCTATTAGAACTAATATTACAGAGATTATTTTAAAATGTAAAACAATGTCTTTTGCTTATTTTGTATTTTGAAATACATAACACATATATTTTAATAAAAGTATATTATTAATTTTATGTAAGTTAATATATATTTTTAATTCCTCAGTTTTAGTTTCTAAAACAATAAATATTGATAGATATTCCCTTACATAAAAAAACAAAAATCTGTTTGTGGTTCTCCATAATATTTAAGGGCCTTGGCTGATGTGGTTCAGTTGGTTGGAGCATATTCCAATAACCTGGTCACACATACAACCCTGGTCCAGATGCATAGGTTCCCCTGTCTCGGTACACATAGAAGGCAACCAATCAATGTTTTTCTCTTGCATATAGATGTTTCTCTCCCCTCCTCTCTCTTGAAAAGCAATGAAAAAAATATGTCCTCAGGTGAGGATTTTTTAAAATCAAAGCAACTGGAACTCTTATGTACTCCTAATGGGAATTTGACACAGTATAACCACTTTATAAACTAAACATCTATGTATTATATGACCTAGGCATTCCACTCATAGGTATTTTCACAGAAAATACAAAAATACAAAAATACACCCACACAAAGTTTCCTGCAGATAACCACAGCATCATGATTCACAATATTCAAAAACCAAAAACAACCTAAATGTTAAGCAACACCTGAGCAGTTAACAAAATGTAATATTTTCATACAGTGGTTACTGAGCAATTGAAAGAAAGGAACTATTGCCCTGGCTGGTATGGCTCAGCAATTGAAAGAAAGGAACTATTGCCCTGGCTGGTATGGCTCAATGGATTGAGCACTGGCTGGTGAACCCTAAGGGTCACTGGTTCGATTCCCAGTCAGGGTATATGCCTGGGCTGTAGGCCAGGTCCCCAGCTGGGGGTGCATGAGAGGCAACCACACATGGATGTTTCCCCTGCTCTTTAAAAAAAGAAAGAAAGAAAAGAAAAAGACTATTAATACACATAATAGCATAATTCAACCCCAAATATTTATCTTGAATAAAATAAGCTAAAGAGTATATATTCTATGAAAATACTGATAAAAATTCTTTTAAAATGCTATGTAATCTATAGTAATAAAAGAAAACGATAGATTAGTGTTTGTCTAGAGTCATGAGTGGCAAGAGAAATGGTCTGCAATGCTGCAATGGGACGAAAGGAATCTATTGAAGATGACAGTAGTGGGTCAGTAGCTCAAAGTGAACCTATCTCCCACACATGACACCAGAGGTGTCAGTGGGTATGCAGGAGAGATCAAGATTTCTGCCGTGTTGAAAATCACATGGACCTCACTGTCTTCACTAACCATCAGCTACAGTCACTGTTTTCTCTTTGCCCTCTGTCTACTGCCCTGCACAGCCCTGCTCCTTGGTGATAGTGGTAGGAAATTAGAGGTAGAGAGATTATTCTCACTTTTATCTAGAGAAATGAGAATCTCCAGGTTGAGAACTATCCCTGAATGCCTCCCTGGTGTTGCAGGTATAATGAATTCCATGCCTCTCTATTAACCATCCTCCAAAGCTGTAGCAAATCATGGTTGTATATTTAATTATTTCTTGATTTTTTTGTGCAAACTTTACAATACTCTGTGATTCTTTGCCTATTGTTAACACATTGTTCATTAAAAAGTCCTTGAAAATTATTTTCAAAATATAAGTTTACTCTCTTAAGCTGAAGGACACTGGAATGCCTTCTTTTGGAGTCTTAATCATTAGTATAATCATGTAGTCTAAGAAGCAAATTCTTCTCTGACTCTTCGGTTTTCTCTTCCTTCATGTGTCCCAACACAAAGCATAAGGCAGTAATGAAATAATGGCATTTGTTCCCAGGAGCTAAGTTCTCATCTCTGATTTTGTTGACTTGGCCTCTCTGTAGCCACTGAACTGGAGATAATAATATCCATTCTGCCTGCCTCACTGTATTCATGAGCAATCAGAATGTAGAAATGGGTATACTGTGAAAAACTAAAAATATGAGAATAAGATGTTTTCAAATACAGTTTAAAATTGTACCACTTGGTATATTTGGTAGGGTTCACATTACCCAAAATATCAGCAGATAAAATATAGGTATTGCTCATGTTTAGCTTACTGTAAAATTACTTAGGAGATATTATCTATATTCTAATGTGCCATTTGACTAAAATTTCTACCATTTATATACTGAGCTAGTCCTGTGATAATTGTGTCACTACTTAGAGAGTTGAGACAGATAAAATGATTTAGGTCAATATATTACCAAAATAGAGTTCAAAGAAAGTATGTCTTGTGCCTCTCAGGACATTTTACTCAGTGAATATATGAGGAGATGGTCAGCCTTGTTGACAGGCTAGACTTTGCTTGGCCCTGTAATCACTGTTTTTGTTTTGCATTTTCTTTGATTGATTTAAGGAGGGAGGGGGAGGAGAAAGGAAGAGAGAGGGAGAAAGGGAGGAGGGACAGAGGGAGAAAGGGTAAGTACACATTTTTGTCCTTCTTGTCAACAACTTAAGACAAATTTCATACGAATAATATTTTGTGATTAATTTTATTCCATATAATGTGTTCATGTTATGTCTGTATACACTTGAATAAAAGCATCTCATGTTAATCTTCATCCTACTCTCTTCTGCCTTCTACATTCTCTTTTTCCCCCCACCCATGTCAATGTCAATAGTAGCTCATGTGGTGAGCAGAGCATTGCCTTTGGCCTAGAGTGTTTGGATCTGAATTCCATTATTACTGTTCAATAGATGTGTGACTAATGTCAAACATCACTTCCAGTTTTAACAGAATTAGCCTATTGTTTTTTAATCCCTCAACAAGTTTTGATGATTCTCTTCTGTGAATATTGACTTTGCTCTCAGTGAATCAGCACTCCTATGGTCAAGTTCTTGTATGTCAGGAAATGTAGTTTAAAAACTGCTCAGTGTTTTTGAAAGACTTAGCTAAAAGAAAAATTGAAAATTCACTAGTTATAGGGAAAAACACTCATGTCATTTAAACCAACACTAAAATCACTTTATTTATACAGAAAGCTTTTTCAAAAATTAAATGTGCATGTAGCTAATCAGTGATTTATTATCAAATTTCTAAGGCTGAATGTATAAAATGTCTTTACATTAAAGAAAATTTTAAAGACCACAATAAGTCACCAAATCCAACACACCATATGTTAACATTACCTGGGACTTAGCTTAACAAGTAGATTTATGAAATATCATGTAGCCTTTCAATGTTTCAGTTCAAGGCACCCTCTTAAAACAGAGATTTTTCTGGGGTGTGAAGACTATCTGTGTGGCTTACATACAGATTAAATGGCTTTTCTATAGGTTAAATTTATGTAGATACCCTAGTAGCTGCAAAAGTAGAACATCATGTATCAAAGTAAAGTACTCCAGGTGCACTGTCACTGGCTGCTGGATGCCTTTGCCCTGCTTTCCATTCAGTTACCACAGGCTTTCTAGAGCTCTTGAACTTGAAAAAGGTTAGACAGCATACCGCTGGAGCAGTTTGTGAGCATCAGCAGATTTAGCTTGTAATTTCATTGATCTATATGGGCTCGCTGTTTGCAAACCAGCTGCTGCACTGTTTCCCCACAGCTACTGATCTCAGTAGCATTGATTTTTTCCCCCTTACATTAACATAGCATTACTTCTTTAATGGGCAATAAATGGCTGGATGTAAATACAATCAGGGCAGCAGCAACAAAAGGAAAACGTCAGACTCATTTTTATTTAAGGAATCCTTTCCATTAATATTTGCCATAAAAATTATAACACAAATTATTGACAAAAGTAATGCAATTTTGATTTTACTGCATTTTGTTCGTTTGTAGTTATGTGGTGTCTGCCAAGTGGTCTTCTCCTCCTAATGCATTAAGCAAAGCAATACAATAACAGTGCTTTTATGAATACTGTAAATTTGCACCATTACCTTAGTAGAACTAAATTCTATTCGTGAAAGAAAGTGGAAAGCAGCACAAGTACAAAGATTTACACTTAAAATACATAGGCTGAAAATGAAGGCTTTCCAGATTGTATCAGCTGACTAATAGATACCTTTAAGATACTGGTTAATTTAAATAAAATTAGAAAAATAGTGTTTAATATTTGAGATTAAAGAGCTTAGTCTATATAAATATTAAGATATAACCGTTCACATCTTCCTGATACACATTTAAAATGGGTACTATGTATGTATGTATGTGTGTGTGTGCAGTATGAACATTATTTAGTAATTTCTCAGAGTTCCTTTCTGGAGTTAAACTCTGTAAATGATAACCACAGGAGAGGATATAAAAAGGATGCATTTTAAAGTTCATTACACATAGATATGTCTTAGGTGGTGAAAGACATAAAAGGAACTTAAAAGCAGACTCACTTCTGGCTGTCAATTTAGTTACTTTAAAGAAGCCGACTGCAATTAAGCTTAACCAATAATTTCAATTTGGAATAAAACAAAGTCAAAAATGTATTTTAGTTAGTGAATTTTAGAAGTTCCATTGCTGCTGAGATAGGTAATCTCATTCTCAACACAATCTCTATTACTAAACCTATTGTTTCCCTTTTTGTTTGTTTTGCGATGGGCAAAAATCTTTTGGCAGTAACTTTCTCAGATGCTTTATGCCAAAACTCTGAAAAATATTGTTTTGAATCTTTAAAAAAGGATACTGAATCCAAAGACTCCTTTAAAAAAACTCCTACTTTTAGCTATGCCTTTAAAATACCTCTACTTACTTCCTTAATACTTTCTCATCCATTTCCAAATTTCCCAGTTTCAGGGACCACTATATTTCAAATAAATAGAAGTAACTTTTTCAGCAATAGTTTTTGTTGGTATTTTGTACATCAGTTTTCTTTCTTTAAAAAAGTCTGTGATGTAGAAAGATGATCATCTGTGATAATATTCACCAGAATCAATGACAAGGGATGGAGAAAATATCTAGAGCAATATCTATAGTACATTCCAGTGTAACTCTTACATTTTAATGGTTTTATTGTTGTGTTATCATTGTCACTGTTACTTACAAAAACATTCTTTCATTTCTTTCACTCTAATATCTTTCTCTTCAAAATTATGTCAGTGTCTATAACTCTCATCAGTGGTCTGGCTTATTGCCATGCCTGAGACCTATAAATGACTGTGGCACAAACAGTACTTGATTCTTATGGTATTGCCCTAATTCTCACTGTCAAATAATAAACTGCTGCATCTGTCCCTGTCATTTTCTTGCGGGGTTCTGCTACCTGGTCACCAAGCTAGCATACCCACTTCCTACAGTAGTCATCTGTTCTGTGGTACTGTATGTGCCAATTAAGTCTAAATATTTATTTATTTTGTAAATGAGTCAAATCTTTCTCATTTCTTCCTTGATCACCAGAAGACAATTAAGAGAGTAGAGCTTCCCTTTCAATCCTAAAATTACTGATTTAGGAGGAAAAGGAATACTTAAAAAATGAAATCTCTTCCCGATAACATTTTGGAGGCAAAGAATAGACAAATTTGTTTATACAAATACTCTTGGATTATTTTTTTAGAATTTTGTACAATCCATATTAATTTTTACTATTTTTAATAAAATTCCAGACCAAAGAGTAGGCCATAATTTATGTGGCCCTGTAAGATGTTCAAACAAGTTTCTACTATTTCAAATACAGTACATGATTCTATTATTCAATTAATATGTTAAATGAGGTATTGAAGACCACCTGAATTATTTCTGTCAAAACTTCATTTCAAAAAAAAAAAAACCCTTAATTTCTCTTCAATACTCAACATATAGGCTTATTTCTAAACACTAATGCCATAAATATAGAACTATACAGAATCTTTAAAATTTATTTAATAAAGCTAGTATTTACCAGAAACTCTTTACTGGGCACTAGGTAGAAGTCAGAAATAACTAGTCATTTCCCAAGTTTCAGAGAGCTTAGAGTCCAGCACAGGCTACATACAGATACATAATCACCCTATTTGCTTTTTGTATAAAACTTCCTAGGACTGTGAGACATTTCCTTCATTGTCTGCTATCGCAGAGAATTGCCTAGGGTCTACACATTGTAGATACATGTGAAAACTACATCTGCTGGACCCCTGGCACTCACTGAGAACATGTCCATTGAAATGTGGGTGGAAAAGATGAAGTACGCTTTCAGATATGACCCTAAAATAGCTCATGCAACCCTCAATGGGACTCCTTTTCCGTTACCAACTGATTGAACAAATCAAGTGCATGCATCAGAGAATGTTAAGGGTGTGATGGAGCCAAAAGAAAGGAGTCTGGATAAAGAGAACCTCCTGACTTATAAGGGACTGTGTGTGATATGAGTTAAAAATGAACTGTTGTTGTGTTAGGCTTCTCAGATTTTGGATTTGCGTGTTAACTTCTCTTAATCATTCTCTGTGATCACTATATCACTTATAGTCCTGCATTGTATTATAGATAGGCAAGCTCAAGCTTTGGAGATAAATATAAAGCTTTGAATCCCTACTCTAAAAGAGACTGAAATTTTTGCATTTATAAAGTAGTTTATTTCTTCTTGGTTATTGTTCTGACTGCATTTTCCTATTGAGTGTCCTGTAAGTGTATCATTCTCCATTGAGAATCATGTAGCTATTTCTGACATTATTTTGTTGTCTCAAAAATGAGAAAATCAAGTTTAAAACTATGAGCTATCATTTATATAACACTTCTCAAGTACCAGAAACAACTCTAACCACTTGCAAACTTCATTAAAACTCTTATGGTATTAAGATATATATTTTATATATAAGGAGATAAAGACATACAGAATTGAAATAACTTACCAAATTAGTAAATTCTAGCCTAAGTATTTGACCTTAAGTCTGTGAATACATGAACTATTAATTTTCTTAATGTATAAACAGAGCCTTTTTATTAGAATACTTCTGTGACTCATGGCATTATCTTATTAATATTATTTTATGATATTCCTAGTAACATCTGAAAGGTTTTTTTTTTTTTTTTTTTTTTTGTGGGTTATGTTTTATTTCTTGACTATGTTCTGGATAGATGTGGATCCCAAATAGCTAAGTTCCAGAAAGGTAACATATATTTTATAACACATTAATAATAATCCCTGATCTGATATATATGGGTATGATCTCTTAAATTTGAAATATTTTTATCATAAAAATTTAAACATTAACAAAAATAAAGAATATACTTGGTCTATATACCTATTATACAGCATCAACAATAATCAAATCATGGCTGATCTTGTTTCATATTCCCCTGAAACCTCCAGATTTATTCTGAAGCAAATCAAAAACTTCAAATAATTTCATTTGCAAGTGGTGGATATCTTTTAGATATATCTAAGAGAAAAGAGAAAAGAAAGTTTAAATATATATGTAATTACAATGTTATTATCCCACCCAAAAATGATTAAAGTAATTTTGGTGGGATTTTCAAAAGACACCATTTATGTATTTGCTAAATAACACATTAAGTACATGTCGTGTTCCAGGCCTATCTAAATATCTTTTAGCCCTAGTCAATATATTTACACAGCTTCATTCTATACTCTAATTACATACCTAGTTTATATTTTCTAGCAGCTTCTAGAGTAAATGTTATTTTTATTTTAATTGTGAAATTTACATCTATGCTTTTAAATATTTACATTTCAAAATATTGTCAGTAATTTTCCTATTACCACAGTTCCTTGCTTGTTTATAATTTCTATATTACACAGGTGGCAATAGAATTAATTTACTTCAATGTTAACGTTCTAAAAGTAAAAGCTAGACTTAAAAGATAGCTACTCATTGTCAGGATTCAATCATCCAGTGCGTTAGGAATTCCTAGAAAGCGTGGCCTGGTTCTTGAACTGGAAGTCAGGCTCTGATCTTTTTCTGTCATCTTAACTCTGGTGTATCAGTACTGCGTATGCACTTTACTCTTCTTGTGTTAAAAGGAGGATAACAAGAGAATAATATACACCCTTGTGTGCCACACAGAAATCTTGGGAGAATTAATACTCAGAAAGGACTTCAGAGCTTAGCAAGAAAAGGCACTTAAGAATATAAACACCATACAATTATTCTTATTACTGAGAGCTAGAAAAATGCTTGGAAAAAATAGCATGATTATTGTGGCATGCATTAAGCCAAATAAAAAGGCAGGCTAGTGGAGAATCCCATCAAAGATAAAAATTGTTTTGACCAATGCGTCCTTCCTTCTAACCACTGAAGAAATTATTTTTATAACCATGTTTAAGTGGTACCCCAACTTCCTTTTATTTTGCTTAAAACCTGTGATACCAGAATTGTGCTTAAATGAAATTTCCATCAGCTTTTGCATATTAAAAAAAGCAAGTGCATCTTAATGCACATATTGAACATTAAATCATTTTTGCTGCAGGTTATTGCAAGTAAATAGTAATTGTAAAATAGATTCTTTTTGATGAAACAAAATGAAAATAGACTGCTAATGTTCACCTCAGATTTTCTCATCATTTCATTAACAGTTCAACTAGGAAAGGTATTTTTGTAATGATGGGCAGGAAAATCATACTCATCAATATTCATCCATATTCATATGTTGGTACACTGACTCTAGATCTTTAAAATGAGAGCACAAAATTGTGAAATGCATTTGCCCCTTAAAATAAATTGCACGGACTATTTTATTTGTTCAACAATTGTCTCTTCATTGACAATATTCAGACACCAAATTCATTAGGAAATATAATAAAATTTAAATAAGAATCAGTGTGCTTTTTTCAAGACGTGTCTTTTCCAAACACAGGAATTTAACAGACAACAGTCATTGGAGCAGATTAGATTCTGAGTGAAGTAGCTACAAAGTTCTGTCCTACTTTGTGTCACCTGTCAACTCAAACCCTCTACATCCCATTTGCTCCTTGTATCTTTCAACAGATTTTCCTTTGCATTGAATACTTTCACATCTCTATATATGGCTTGCCCCCAAACTTAAGGTAATTACGTACTTTAAGACATTGTGAAATAGTAAAGATTCCACTTGCTTTAAACAAGAATAATAGAACCACAATGCTTTGAAAGGATCAGTTCAGTGTGCAGACGGGGGCTGAGATGCTACTGCTGAGCTTGCATTGCCCCCTAGGGCTGCTCTCTGACAGCTCCCAGGAAAAGAAGCCCTGGCCCGACCTCTCCGAGTCCAGACGCACCTGGCTACTGTGCTTTGAGCCTTATTTAGCTCGTGTCCAGATAAATACCCTACAGCGGGAGAGCACCGATTCAGATGCTAATATTTGGGAAATTTATATGCTTTCCTTCAACTCTTATTAATGCAGTAAATTAACAACATCTCACCAACTTTATCACTATAATACGTATTGGCAGCCTTACCCTAATTTTCAAATTATGCCAGTAAAAATTCTTTTAAATATGCACCTCACTGGGGAAGATGTTTTTTTTCCCCAAAACTCCAGTTTTACCTCTTTTCAACTTGCTATCATCTAACACCAAGGAAGAAGTTTAAGTGGTGTGTGTAGCTATGTTTTTTCCTTCCTAACTAGATGGTGAGTTCAATGAAAAGACAGGCTACGCTTCATGACTTTGCCCGCACATGGTGATAGCAGAGTGCTGAGCTCAGAGACGTTTGTCTATCAAGCCAAGATTACTAATATACCCTTTTCAATTTATTTTATTACTAATTGTCTTAGGTCCAGTTCCCTAGAAATCAAACCTAAGAGAGCAATTGGATGCACAGGAGGTACTAAGAATGTGGTATTTAGGCATAGCCTGCAAAGGAAAGAGAAAAACAGGAGATGAAAATAGTTAGCGAAGATGCAGTCTCTGGTAGTGCCTAGCTTGGGCCTGATCCTCAGCAGGGGTGGGAGGGGAGTCTGAAGCATACATTGTAACACAAAGATGCCTCTCCCTGAAGCAGGGGAACCAGGCTGTTGTGCCCCATGTTTTGGTCATTAGTTGTGGCTGCCTCTTGATGTTAGGGGGAGGCCGATGTAGCCTTCTGTGAAATAGCAATGGCAGCCAAGGGCAACTCTCTGGAGAAGGAGACAGCCATGAGCTGGGAGTAGCCAACACTCCCAGCAGTTGGGGGACAATGATGGGGCCAGGAAAGGGAATCTGGGCTGAACTTCCACAGCATCTGCATGAATGCACTTGCTTACATCAAATTGACTCCATCTAGGCAGAGATTCTTCAGGATTTTGTGGTCACAACATTTTAGGAAACTTACTATGTGCTACAGTTGATCTTATGGCAAAACTAAGAGTCATCTCCCCCCACCATCACCCATTCTATACCTCTCTCTCTGTAGTCCTTCCACTGGTCCCAATGGCTTACCTAGGGGAGAAACAGCCTGATTCTTGAGGGTTGAGCCCTGTTACAATATCATCATGAAGAAGGTCATAGTTGCTGTACTTGCTCACTCACAGTTACAAACCGGCATGAGAAGACCCAGAAACGCCCTCCTCTCCCCTGCCCCAGTGGATCCGCCTGATAGCATTCCTGACTCCCAAAGAAGTAAAGTATCAATCACTCTTACTTTGTGTTTGCTGGTCCACTGGCTCTAGCTGCCCCAAACAACCAAGTGGCAGTTGTACCTATATATTTAGTAGGAATCTTAGGGCATTCACTGGTGGAAAGGAAGCCCTCCAGAAATTCAGGACCTCTAGACTCACAGAGCTTAATGTTTCTGAGGACATACTCCCACAGTAGGTGAATAGGAATGCTGGTGAGTGAGGTCACTTCTGCTTTTACCCCTTAGTTCATGAAGCCAAGTGTATTATATGCTAGGGCTACCATAACAAAACAACACAGTCAAGGTGGCTTAACCAACAGAAATTTGTGTCCTCACAGTTCTGGAGGCTGTAAGTCCAAGATCAAAGTGCCAGTAGGGTTAGTTTCTCCTGAGGCCTCTCTTTAGGCTTGCAGATTCCCATCTTCTCATTGTGTCCTCACACGGCTTTTTCTCAGTTGTGTGACTTCCTATAATATCTTCTGCTTTTTATAAGGACATCAGTTCTACTGGATTAGGTTCCACCCTTATGACCGCATTTAATCTAATTACCTCTTTAAAGGCCTTATCTCTGAAATCAGTCATATTGGGAATTAGAGCTTCAATATATGAATTTGGGAAGAACACAGTTGAGTCCACAGAGCTACAAAGTTTACCTTTTTCTCACACAACAGCATATACTAGATGTTGGTTTAAGAGTATTCTACATTCTAAAAAATAGTGCCCAATTTGTTCTAGGTGTTTCCAAACTGGTACCTCATCTGTATCTTTTTTTTTATTCATTATTTTTAGAGAGAGGAGAGGAGAGGGAGGAAGAAAAGGAGAGAAGCATCACTGTATTAGTGCTTTTCACCTGCTTCCAGCTGGGGACCTAGCTGGAGACCTGGCTTACAATCTGGGTATGTGCCCTGACTGGGATTCAAACCAGCAACCCTTGGGTTTGCAGGCTGGTGCTCAATCCACTGAGCCACACCAGCCAGGGTATCACCTCTATCTTTTAAATGCTATTCTACTATTCTAACAGGACAGCAGTTTCTGTATGGTACAGTAGGTGATGCAACCAGTGGTTCACATGGTCATGCACCCACTTCTTTTCAAAGAAAAAGTGGATCTTAGTCAGAGATGTTGTCACACAGAATTTTTGTTGTTGTTGACACTATTACAGATGTCCCCATTTTTCCTCCCTTTGACCACCTCCACCTAGACCCCCATCCCCCTTCTCTCTTACCATCACCACACTGTTGTCTGTGTCTAGGGGCTATACGTATGTTTTTTCCAATCCCTTCATCTTTTATAGAATTTCATGACAGCAAATCAAATACTTCATGAGCTCTTACAGTATGATGTTGGTTAAAGTCCTATGGGCAAGAAAGGTGAACCCATATGTTTCAATCCTGATTAACATAAATTCTACATTTTTTAAGGGAGACAGCGTCTCATGAAATGAAATTGGCACCAAGTTGCCAGTTGGTCTCCTTAGGAGGTGGCATCATATAAGATACTCACCATTAATCTCTGTTGTTGATAGGTTGGACATTCAGAAGCAGCAATTGGTGAGACAGAGCACATATTCTTGGGCATATACAGAGATTCCATCTCTGCCACTGTAGCCATTCCATTCACTTATCCATAATGCCACCATTGGTATTATGGCCAAGGAGAGAGGTTGATAACAATTGGCCAAATCATCCTGTACATTGATTGTTCAGTGCCTTTGCTATAAAGGGTCCACTATAGTGTGCAAAATGCAGAGCTTTGTGCTTCATTTCCACTCCCATAGGTCTATCTACATGTCTCTTCCCAGAATTTTTAAACTTGATCTCACAATTGCTCCTTCCAGATCCACTAACTAACCATCTAAATTTCTTATCACTATCTATGAATCCATGAATATTATTACCTTAACCCATTTCTCTCTTTACACAATAACCAAGAGCTCTGTCCAAAGACTTGCCAATGGGTAAGTTTTCCTTCCTTCACCATTGTCTTTCAAAGCCACACCTTAGTGGAAGGATAATGCATTAACTATTCATTTTAGGTTTGTTCCAACATACCAACTCATCT
This sequence comes from Noctilio leporinus, assembly GCA_004026585.1. Taxonomy (NCBI): domain Eukaryota; kingdom Metazoa; phylum Chordata; class Mammalia; order Chiroptera; family Noctilionidae; genus Noctilio; species Noctilio leporinus. The sequence goes on from PVIW01002168.1 coordinate 146,362, forward strand.
GTGAACCAAGCTCAGGTTTTCATCCTGCTTGGTTACCTGGTCATAGGAAAAATCTATGTTGATTGACACAGGTTGTGGGAGAAGGTTCAGTTAATAAACAATTATTAAGGGATCTTCTTGAGATCAATACCTACGGAAGGGAAAAGAAGGAAGCAGGATTATGGAGAAGTCACACTCTAATGTAGGCTTGGCCTATTTCATAGAGATCTCTAAATAAGTATCTCTGGTATATTGCTAAAATGGCCCTTCAGAGTTGACCTCAGTTGGGCCGAAGTGGCTAGGCCTGTATACCTAAGTAAGGAGCATGACCATTGGTAAGGTAGCTCTCTGCACCTGAGGCAAGCCCTGAAATATCTGAGAGCAAAGAGTATCTTTTCACAGCACATTTAGGAGATGAGGCAGTGAGCCCTCTGTTAAACAGGAAGCTAAGTTCATCATCATGTTTGTTAAAAGGCCATTGGTATAAGCTGAGACTGCCAGTGAAACATTGATAGATAGCAGCAAGTTCTAGCTCTCTTATTCATGTACCTTTCATGAGCCCTCTGGACCTGCTTGAGCTTACATAACCTGAATCTATCATGTCCATTTTATAATGAATTGATGCTGGGCCACCCTACCCAATCTTATAACATGGTGGTCTGACATTACACAGCACAAGATGAGAAGTTCTGGCTGTATCATCACTTGATATGCCATTGTCAGACACTTCATGTGAACCAGGTAGGGCCATGACCATGCCAGGATCTATAGAATGATATACAATTCTTTGCTGCAGATGGCATGTCCTTGTTTCAGAACTTCAGGGGTCTATGTCACAACTCTTCTATTGGGGCTTGACAGTTTCCATATAGCATGACTTTCTACCATGCATAACTCCAGGTAAGGTGTTTATGAGGTACGTATGAGATGGGCCTGGCCATATTTCCTAGTAGCAGGCTACTTGAAGCACAGGTGAACTGCCTGCAGTGTTGTTTCTTGTTCTAAGTTTCCTTCACCTCTGGCAATTCCTAAGTCATATGATAAATAAGTTAGACCAATATTCCCAATTGCAGAATATTCTGCCTCCAGAACCTCAAAATGTCCACCAAAATACATTATCCTTAATAGGAGAAGTTGCAAAGTGCAATATCTTGTTCTTCATTTTGGGAAAATGTCCTGGCATGACCTAGAGCATTGTACTACTCCCCTAAAGTAAAAGTGCACCATTGAGGCAGCTTCTGAATATTTTTAGAGTCAATCTCCCACCCTGTGTTACTTTGGAGAAGATGTGCTTACACAGCCTATACCAACACTCCCTACAATCATACCATTACTGAAGCTCACTAAATATTTGTGAGGTTTATCTCCCACATTTACAGAGAGAACACAAATTTTACCAAGGAACTTATAGTTTTGCCATTTTTTGTTCAACATATATTGAACCAATATGATGTTCTGCAGGATATCCTCATGACCCATGCCCCACTGAGATATGTATGAGACAAGAGATTTAACATAACTCCAAGAAAAGATTTTAAGTGTATATTGTTTTCTGTCCCATGCTAATATTAACTGCTTCTCATCCCCCTTTTTATACATATAGAAAACAATGTATTCCAAATATCAATAACCATATACCATATATCTAAAGCTATGGTAACCTGCTCAACTAAAACTATCATATCTGACATGGTTGCCACACTTGCAATTGCCATTTTGTTAAGTTTGTGGTTAATCCATTGCCATCTTTCATGATACATCTGGTTTTGCATGGATTAGACTGATGAATTAAATAAAGATATCATGGTTCCACAGTCCTTACAACCTTTAAGGCTTTGAAGATAGCACTAATCTTTCCCATTCCCTGTGAGTACAATATTGTCTTTTATTTATCATCTTAGCTGAGGAGGAATTAGTGAAGCAGTTTCTGGGCTCACATTTTCACTGCAGCTTCCCTTATAGAACCAGTTAAGAACCCATAGGAGAGTTCTACCAACTACTAAGTACGTCCATTATAATCCCAAACCAAAAAATTGCTGGGCAAGTGAATTTGTGAAGCCCAGGAATTCACTATGAGACAGACCTAGGCCAGGAATCCATTCCTAATTATTCTCATATACCCTTTTATTGGCTGATAGAGCTCTAGTTCCTTGAGGATCAGCATCAATCTGGACAGTGTACCCAAAGACCTCAAAAGATGTGAATATTCCCCTTTCCTCAATACATAGTTACCCAAGTAAATGGCTGCATACCACTTTGGGAATAGAGTAGAGAAACATTTATTACATGCAATTGCCATAATTTAGCAGGGCCTTCCTTATGGAACACAACCTGACTTCTCCTTAAGTTAATGAATTTGGGGTCTAATAACTGTGCAGGTCTGGAAAGTTGGCAAAGTTTCCATTGTGGTAGCTGATCTCAGTCTTTTGCATATCTTCTTGATCTCATCTGATCTGAGATACTCTATATACTCAATATATACTACCATGCTATCAGCTAACTACATAACTAGTTATGGTCCAATGTTTTCCCTACAACCAGTCTTAGCCTACAGAGTATAGCCACTATGAACTTCTAAATGATGTTGGTAACCCTTTCATAAATGAACTACACTCTAGGGTCTTCCAAAAAACAAAATCAGAAATTGGGTATTCGGGATTTATAGAAGTAAATCCTTTCTAGAATGTTCACTTTTCTGAGCCTTTGATCTCTTCTACCAATTGGCCACAGCAACCTGTCATTTCTATCACTTCAAAAAGCCATTGATTTTCAAGCTTCCAAGCAGTGCATTTGAACAATTTTCAGGATAAATTGTGAATCACTGAAGGGTGCCTCCATATTGATATACTATTAACCCTTATTCAACTTTTTATTCCAACCTACCACCCCTCAGTACCCACTCTCAAAAATACTTTCCTAGTCTTTCTTGTACTTGTTAGTCATTCCTGCAATTCTATTAGCATATAATTCAAACACACACACACACACACACACACACATGCAGATTTAATACTTTACCAGCTGGGTTATGCTGGTGAAGTTGCTGTTTATGTGACCAAAAGGGAAGAAGGAGGAAGATTTGGGAGAGTTAACATTATTTTGTAAGGCATCTGCTTCATTTGTAACTTCTACATATTCTTTGATCAAGAAGTAGGGAAGGGTATTTTTTTGACAAGGGCATCTGGATGATTTGTATAATTCTAGAAGTTTCAGGAATAAAAGGAAGCCCAAGGTTGACATGTGTATATACTTAGATAACCCTATCCCAGTGTCACTTTCCTTACCTTTCAGAGCTCTAGCCTTTCCATAAAAGACTTTCCTGGGCCAAGAATTAAGCTTTTTCTTGAGTTCTGTGACTTATAATTAAGTCTTATGCCTGATCCTCAGTTCTATCTGCCCTCTAGCTGCAGGAGCTGAAGGTCTCTTTAAAAGCTGCCAAAGAGGCCCTCTGACTCTCATACTTGGCTTTAAATTAGTGGTTGATTGCCTTGGGCCTACTTTTTCATCTCTTCAAAGCAACAGTGGCATTCAGAAATAGCCTTTCAGTTCCACAATCTTTATAATTTATATTTCTCTGGAACCTCTCAAATGCCAGCGATATTACACAAGCCAGTGCATCTCCTTCTGCACATTCCTCTTCCAGTTGACCTCAGTGGCAGCCTTAGCAATCTCATCGTGGCTGCGTGCCAGAGCCAAGCAAACAATGCCTACCCCGAGTGATGAGGTATTTGTTGCAAACTAGACCTCCAGTTTCTAACTCTAGGATCCCATTCTTGGAGTCAGCTTGCTAAGACCACTTTGGCACTGCATTAAGACAGCTATTTTAGAAACAAAGCCCCATCCAGGTTTATTTTAAAAGATCTCTTCAAGAATACCTACAAAGAAGGGTAGGAGTAAAGTAGAGTAAGGAAGGAGAAAGAGCTAATCAAAAATGTAGTCTCAGATAAAGTCTAGCCTTGGCCTGGTCCATGAAGATTCCAGGGAGCCTAGAATATGAATGTCACCACAGTGTAGTTTCCTCTTGAGGTAAGGAATCTAGGCTTCTATCAGCCAGACATAATTTATATGCCAGCCCTGAAATGGAGGAAGGAGTGTCACAGATTTCCCTGGCTAGAATGCTCCCATCAGCCATGGGCATTTCCCAGGATTAAAGAGGAGGGCACATGTGGGAATCAAAGGTGGGAGCATTGTGGAGGCTGTGATACATTTGTGACCAACACTACCAGAGCTGGCATGTGGGTGCAATAATCCAGGGAAGAGAATCTAGGCAAAGTTTCTACTAAGCTAAAAATAAGTACCCTGGCATCAGGAACAACTTTTAATTCATTATCCCAGATAGTTTTTTTAATATATTTATCCAAGATATATTTTGCTATAGTAAAGGGGTATTACACATACAAATACCCACATAAGCAATGACTCATGAAGAATTTCATAAGATCACACAGAGGAGTCAGAATCCTTGTGTGAAAAAACTCATTACATGACATCAAACTGGGATGAGTTGGCACCACATAGCACTCAGCCGGAGAGGTCATGCAGGACAAATTCATCTGGCTGCCATAACAACTGCCTTCTTGTCTCTGGAATAGCTGCCAGCCATTAGCAACTCAGATTCTATTCAAAAATAGGTGAGGAGCATGTAAGGTAAAAAACTCAGAAAGTCATCTTTTAAAAAAATTAATTGTATCATGAGTTACATCATGCTGGATGACAGCTAAAGAAGGGATTCTTTTGGATCCATCAACAAATTGGCAGTATGTAAAAAAGCAAAAGATCATATAACATCACAGTTCTATCCACTACTACTAAACCTTTTCTACACAAAACTGAAGTCCAGAAAGTATGTTTTTAATATATTATCACCTCTTATTAATGCACCTTTGCCTCTCTGCTTAGTATCCATTCCTCACATTAATCCAGTAGCCTGGAAGTCTTTTATCAAGTCCAAAATGTCAATAGCTTCCAATGGCAACATCCCACCAAGCCAGTCCATTTCTAACAAGGATGTCACATATTTTCATCTTTCTCTTCACTAAACCTTAGAGGATCAATGTCCCATTTCAATAATAATTTAAATCTACACATTCCCTATAAAATTCTACTGACATGATGAAAATATAGAAAAGCAATTAAAAAATACTTAGCGTTGCTAAAATGCAGAAGCCATAAATGGTCAAGAAACATTAATTTTTGTTTCGAGAAGTTGTGAAATAGAACCATCTACATGACAGGAAAAGCTGATTGGTGTTGATTAGCCTGTCATTTAATGTTACCAAGGGAGAAGAGCTCAGCCTATAAACCCAGTGGTTAGGTTTCCCCAACAGGACTCAGAAAATCCCCAAGTTCTGTGCAGCAGGACATATAACAATGACAGCTATTAGACTGGGTCCTTCTCCCAGAAGGGCTGGACACTGCATGTTTTTTACTGTATCTGGTGGACAGTGTGTACTATGTGAAATTTGTATTTCACCATGGTGTTCTTCAACAAATACAGTTGGGTAAGTAAAAAGGGGAGATGGGCTGGTAACATCTCAACTAACTTTAGACAACCTCAACAAATCCAGAAAGAAGGGGTGGGGAAGGCTAGATGGAACTGTGAATTCCTGTAACACACTGACCACCATTAAAGCCCTCTTTCCTCCCTTCCTACTGGCAACTAAAGCTTTGAGTTCTTTTGGACAGTCCTAAGTTCTGCCAGGAGGAACTAGAGAAGAGAGTATGCTCATGAGGAATAAATCAAAGGACTTTGGGAGCCCAGCTATAGGCCAGAAGACAGTGAGCCCCAACTCTTTTTATCCCGGGCTGCTGTGGGCCAGAGTGTCTTCCAAGGTTTCAGAGTAAAAAAAATGTATCATTGGATCCTTGAACTGCCCATTGATGGATCTTCTATGGTGAACTCCCTATCAAAGTCCACTCACCACACCAGGACAGAGTCCAACTGACATCAAAGCAATGTTTATAAAATAATAAAATAGAAATTACTTGAATGCCATCCAAAAATAATTATTTAAATAGGAATATGAAACAATTGTTAAAAGAGATGAATTAAATCTAAATTGACTAAAGCAAAAAGTTGCTAAGATATATTAAGGAAAAAAATAGGTATGGGAGAGTCTTTACAGCATGGTTATATCTTTCTTTTAAAACTTTAAGTCCTGGCTGCTAATGCAGTGGATAAGGCACCTGCCTGCAAACCCAAAGGTCACTGGTTCAATTCCCAGCCAGGGCACATAACCAGGTTGCAAACCAGGTCTCCAGCCAGGTTTGTAGCTGGAAGCAGGTGAAACGCAACCATATATTGATGTCTCTCTCCCTCTCTCTCTTCCCCTTTCTTTAAAAATAATAAATATTTTTTCAATTTTAAACATTAAAACTTTAATCACATTTAACAAGTTATAATATGAAAAAGTATATAATACAGTCATGAAACAATATCTGAAGTAATAAATATGTAACAAAAGGCACATAGTGATATAAGTGTTCAGGTTATGATCAATGTTTTTACTCTTTATACATTTCTGCAACTAAATATTTACATTTTTATTAAGAAAATCAAGAGCAATGTTACCATTTATTATGGTAGTATACAATATGTAATGATAAAAATGTTGATGTTCTATAGTTGTGAATATGTATCCTCTCTTCAATATGTTCTTTTTCTATTATCTTAACAATATCTTCCATAGAAGTTGAGAATCTAATAGAAAGAAAGGATGACCATTAGACAAAACAAAATTTTGTTTCCCCCTTGAAAGAAATGGCTACACATTCAAAGTATATATTCCTGTAGTTGCAACAAAAGTAGAGCATCCAAGTGTGATGGTTTTAGTCCTTCTGTGTGACTGTGTTAAAACAATTTGCATCTTTAGTTATTTAGTTATTTCCATAACATGAATTTCAGACAATTATTTCTGGTAATAGATTAAATAATTCTAACACTTTTGCTAAAGACACTAGAAAAGCTGGATAGATATTCATACATTTAGATGTATTAGAAAGCTAACAAAGAAAAGGACAAACTCCAGAAAGCTGAATCCTGGACAGGTAACTTTGGTGACTGAGGCCACTCCTCTCCTAGGGACATCTGAAGTTCCAAAACTTTGGTTCAAAGTCCAAGCAGATCTCTTCTTTGGGGATTCAGGATGAGCTGAAAGTAGTTCTCTCAGGGACGGATACCTAACTTTTAATTGTGTTTATCCTTGAGTTTAGGTGAAGGTGATTCTGGATTGCTAATTTCTCTGACTGCCTGAAGAAAACAAAGATAAATCCTCTCTGGAGAAAGATAGGCTCATCTTGTGCTTCTGATACCTTTATACATTTTTAACCTAAGATTAGTTTCTTTTTACCTGAAGGGCATACTTTGGTATTTCTTGTAGTATGAATCAGCTTGATTGAAAATAACTTCATTTTACCTTCACTCCTGAGGATATTTTTTTTTTCCTTTGAAATAGAAATTCTAGGCTGTTAGCAATTTTCTTTCAGTGTCTTAAAAATATAATCCCATTGTCTTCTGTCTTCCAGTATTTCCACTGTAGTATCCCCAATGCTTAAATTTCTAGATACCTTGAACTCCAAGAACCATCCTAATTATCTCAGTAAATCATAATAAATGAGTGGGGTAGACTTCTATAGGTCTCCATTCAATGTCTTCACTTTCTCAACATTTACTCATTCATCAGTCCACTACAGTATGGCTTCTTTCCCTCATGTTATTTGGGAACTTTTCTCATTAACAGCAACATCTTTGTTACTGATTCAAAGAACACATGGTAATATTATTTGATTGTTTTCTCAGAAGCATTTCCCACATTTTCCTTTTAATACACACATACATGCATTCTTCAAATGCAAAATGTTACAGTTCAATATTTAATATTATACATATATCAAGATTCAGAGGCTCAATGAAATGTTACTTAGAAACATGGATGGTAATGAGTTAAATGTGGGCAACCTGTTATAGTTTTCTATTTGTAAAATAAATGTGTATTTGTGATATTGGCAACATTTCTTACATAAGCAAGTCTGTAATTATAACACTCATAACATAATTCATTATCTTCCATATTTCTAAGTGCTTACCTGTTATTTTCAGTCCTGTGAGTCTCAATTTCCTCACTACTAAAACATGGATAATGATACTGTGTTATAATTATGAAATCTTTTAGTCCCCTTCTTACCTCTCAATTTAAATGTTCCACATACGGATCTTAGTTGCTCTGGCATACACTTAATTAACTCAGCCACATCACCAAACTTTTCCAGTTTTTTATAAATTGCATCATGGTTATGAACTAAACTGTGTTCCTCTAAAATTTGTATGCTCAAGCCCTAGCCCTTTGCTATTGCTGTATTCAGCAACAGGGCCTCTAAAGAGATAATGAAGGTTCAATAAAGTCAGACGAGTACAGACCTAATCCAAAAGGACTTGTGTTCCTGTAAGAAGTGGAAGAGACCTTAGGGATATATGCGTACAGAGGGAAGGCCCTGTGAGGACATAGCCAGGAGACATAGTTGTCTGTAAGTGAAGGAAAAACTAGCCTTTCTGGCATGTTGATCTTGGACTTTCTGCCTCCAGAACTATGAGGAAGTAAATTTCTGTTGCATATTTTCTGTGTTCTATTGTTATGGCCTCCCTAGAAGATGGATACAATCCCTCTCCATGTCACCAAACCAGAAAATCTCAAATCATCCTGGACTAGTCCTTCCCCCTTAACTCTCAAATCTAGAGTTATCAAAGATTTTCATTAATATCACTCCCTTAAACATTATTTCCTTTCTGATTTATGTCTTTATTCTCACTTAATCTACCTACATCTAATTTTCTTCATCTTCCTGAACTGTAGGTATCTCCTCACTGTACAATTCTGACTCTAGTCTTGGTCTCCTTTATGCTGCTACCTAAATCATCTTTCTATGAGACAAGATGATAGAGTTACTTTCCTCTTAATCCTCTAATCTCCATGAACAATAGAATAAAAAACAAATGCCTCATTTTAGCATATGCAGTCCTTTGGAACTGGGCCCAACTGATGGTGCAGGCTTTTTTCCATCACTGTTTCTCCGGGTTCCATCCACATGACAAAGGGAATAGCCTAGTCAGCCTTTCTGTCTTAGAATATAATATTTGTCTATTTTTTTTCTTGAATCAGTGAAGCCTTTCCAACATACCTGGACAGCATAAGTTCTTTTCTTCTCTGTGTTGTAATCATTGTGACAACACAAACACTTGTTATACACTATAATACAACGTAGTGAGTACATTTACATGACTATCTTACTGAACTATGACTCTTTCAAGAATAACAAAAGCATGTAATTCATATTTATATTTATGTACTTAGCATTGAGCCTGACCATAGTATTTGACAAATGTTTCATAAATGAATGATAAAATCATAAAATAATGGTATTCACGAATAACTCAATTTTCAGCTCATCAGTCTTTTGTAAACTTCTATTTATATAGAATGAAGTTGACTTCTCATTTAAGTATTCAACATACTTTTCTTCTGGACAAAAACAATATTTTTCTGTCTTTACGCCTATGTTCATAGCACTCACAGATTTATTACCAATTCAAATATTATTACCTTCTAGAAGCCAGAAAAAAAACTTCTTTGCTTTCTTAATAGAATGGTTTTCCATTAATACAGTAATATAGTTATTTCTTAGTGTATGCTATCATCTGTTTTCAAGTTTAAGATTTTCCAACAGTATGGTGATTGTCAGAGGGAAAGGGGGAGGGCAAGGGAGAAGAGAACAAAGAGGGAATGGTTCTGGAAGGAGGCTGGACTTCTTATGATGAACACACATACAGCATGCAGATAATGTATTGTAGAACTGAATACTGAAACCTATATAATTTTATTAACCAATGTCATCCCATTAAAATCAATAGAAAAAGTAAAAATAAGAATAAAAGGTAACTATTAAGCACTAGCAAAATAACAATTTAAAGTAAAAATCCATATCTAATTCCTCTTAAATATTAATGCTTAGTCCTATTCATAAATAATGATGTTAGTAAAAATATCATGACATCCACTTTATGAGCATTTGTTGACTATATCAGTTGATTTCAAACATTTTGTTCATGAGTCTTCTTATTTAAAAAGTTTTATGTATGTACTATATGCATATTTAATTATTTGAAAACAAAAATATGTGCTAATATATTATGTGGATGATAATACATTGAAAAAACTTAAAATTATAAAAGATTAAAATATATGAATGGAAGACCTCATATTGTTGTTTTGTTTTGTTTTGTTTTTAATAATCTCATGCACTTTCTGTTGAGTAAGCACTTTTGGGGAGACAACTATTATAGACAGATATTATTTCCATTGTTATAACACAAGAATTATGAATAACTTACACCAGTACTGCTTTAGCCATCTAATGTTATTGATAGATGAGCATTCAGCATAGTTTGCTCCTATGTAATGGAAGTTCAACCAATTGTAGGTAGAAAATAAATCTGACTAGCTACCAAGTTTTTCACTGTCCCTCGTATGCCAAAAATTGTGACATCTTTTGTGTTCATAACTTCATTTAATTTTCCAAACAGTTTTGTGAAGTATATTATTATGTTCATCTTAAACGATTAAGAAAGATTTTTCAGATTAAATTATTCATGACAGTTACAGTCTAGAAAGCATAATCTAGGTCCAGCATTTGAATCTATGTTTTTCTAACTGTAAAGCCTGTATTCTTCCTAATATACACAGCCATAGCAACATCTGTTAAATTTTAATGTTTTGTTTTTAATTTAAAAAGCCATGTTAAATGACAAAACACTCCCTTTTCTTTTCAAACTCCTAAATTGAGCCTCTGTTGACATCATCCTCACCCTGACTCTCAGGCCTGTGCTGTAGCAGTCCATGGAGCATAGAGATCAGGTGGAGGAGATAGAGTTAGCCCAGGCTGCACTGATCATTGGCTCTATAAGAGAACCTGGTGCTTCTTGCACTTAAGAAAGTTTATGTTGTCAACTTATTTCCACATCATCTGCCTTATTGTTGCCTTAGAAGTAAAATAAAGCACTTACAGATGCAACCCTTTTCTCTGCAAAGTTAATTTCTGAATCAAGACTTAAAGCAGAAAACAATTGAAGCAGGCAACCTTACCTCCTTGAAAATTATATTGCTGTAATTTTTCTTATTAATGTCTTTTGAGCTTTGACCATCAAGTTAAAATGCATTTTATTTTTGCCTACCTTATCTTGTAAAAAGTCTTCTTTTTAGCTTTCACTCCTCTAGGCTTCTTCCTCCAGGTACCATGGCGGGACACTTAAGGATGATCACAATGATCTCATACAAGATCTTAATGAACTTTATCATTAGAGCATAGTAGTTCAAAAAACCTAATGCTAAGTCAACATTTTCTTTGAATTATTCTTAAACACCATCTTTTAGCACAATTTTAGGCAGAAGCAGTATTAAATTCTTATGCCAATCTTTAGATCCAGAATGATATTTAAAATCTTTCAGACATTTCTCAAAATATGTTCTTAAAAATATCCTAGGACAAAAAAATAATACATACTACTTTAGCAGAATTCTGCAAATGCCTAGCAAAAGAATATTATGGATGACTTCAGATTGACTTATGTTATTACAATGCTTTTTCAGTGAGCAAGCATAACAATAGTGGCAGAACAGTAAAACAAAAAAGTTAATTTATATATTTGTATAAATTTGTTCTTGATATTTTATTAGTAAAGTGAAATTAGGCCATACAAAAAATACAAGGTTAAAAACTGAAGGACATTTGGCACTCAAGAACTTACTGAGGTAAATTTTGGCAAATAATGACAAATCAGGTGAGTTTCAACACCATCAAACAAGTGTTTATGTTCATAAAAAATTCTCCAAAATCTCAAAAATTATTCTGTAGCTTCCTAATTTCCCATCTTTTATATTGCTCTTTGTTGATACTATTTCTCAAATGCTAATTAGAAATTTCAGAGAATTTACTCACATATATTCTTGAAATATTTTGTTTTTTTAATGTACATGGATGAGATTATGTTTTGTCTCTTCATATCTATTTCCCCTCATGGAAAAGAAGCCCCAGGGCATGGACAACTTCCTAACTGTATCTGCAAGGGAATGAGTTTGCTATATACGTCCTTCTTTTTTTTTCCCTCCCACTGTGTGGGAGAGCCATATAGAAAAAGGACACAGGGTGGTGTCAGATAAAAGAAGCTTTGGTTCTGAGACTGTAAAACTTCATACTGACCCTGAACCAACTCCTCTACTTATACTTTAGTCAGTTTATGGGGGTGGGAGGCTTCTTCTTATAGAAAAAATTTTGACCCTGGCTGGTGGCACAGTGGATAAGGCACTGGCCTGCAAACCCAAAGATCCTGGTTCAATTCCCCAGCCAGGGCACATAACCAGGTTGCAAGCCAGGTCTCTAAAGCTCTAAAGTGTCCATAGCTGGAGGCAGGTGAAAGGCAACAATACATGGATGGCTCTCTCCCTCTCTGCCTCTCTCCCTTCCCCTCTCTCTAAAAAATAGTTAATAAAATTGAAAAAAAAGAAAAGAAAGAAAGAAAAAATTTTGTCCTTAAAGAGGCAAAGAAGGGGAGTAGTTTAGTTAAGGAACTAACATGGATGACCCATGGACATAGACAACAAGTGGGATTGACTGTGGCAGGGGGAATGGGAGGGTGGGGAAGGGGAGAGCAGGGGGGGAAATGGGATGAATATAATACAACAATAAAATAAAACTTAAAAAAAAAACCAAATACTGGTAGAGACAGCTGAGTTTTCAATTTATTTTTCAGTTCTAGTAGAATACAGGCTGCTAGTAGGTAAGGGCTAAATAGATTTTTTTTTAATTTTAGCATAAAAAGGAAAAATAAAAAGAGCCATTATATTCACACATGCATTTCCAAATTTAATCATTAAACAAATGCTTCTTGCATATAAAAAATGCCAGGTATTTTGTCATGAGTTGCAATGTAAAAAAGAATAAGGCATAGTCCCTGTCCTTAAACATGTTATTCTCTCATTGAGAGGACACACAAATTATAAATCACTAACTCATTCATTCACTTATTTGTTCCCTCATTCAAATGGCATTATGGTTACACTGCTATAGGAGTACAAAGTAAAAATGGCATTACTTACTTTAGTGGATGAAAGGGATATTTTCTTAAGATATATAGTACAAGGAATGAATTTTGAAGTATTAGAAAGAATTATAAAGGAATGTTGGAGAGGCACAGGCAAAGAGTACTTGAATGAGGAATAATGGCCATTTGCATCTGATAGTGTTTGCTCTAGTCAGTCTATATAGACTGTGTCTAGAAGCAGAACAGCCAGAAATCTGAGATGAAACTGATAAAGTTAATAAAGAAAATTTATGAATAATTTAATATGTCATCATCATCATCAGAGAACCAGATATTAACTATGGAAAGATTTTTATCTGGATAGTTACAAGTTCATAATTGATCATTCAAGTAAGATGAGAACTGAAAAGTTTCCATTACATCAAAAAATTAAGTAAAAGGTGTTGGGGTGAGGAAGAATAGCAGGAGTAAGTGTAAGGGCATTGCAAAACCAAGATGCCACCAGCTGTTGATTGAGGAATGGATGGGCACAAAAATGAAAATAAGAACAGCCTCCCATATTGGGGCACTTGGTTGTGAAGAAAATTGGTAACTGAGGAAGACCACTTAAGGAATGGGAATCTGCGTAAGGTCTCAAATTTCTCTGGTAAGGCAGCACAACCCACCTGGGCCACTCACTCTGTCATTCAAATAAATGTGGTATTCTCACCAGGGGATGGGGTGTGTTACACAGCCTAGTCTGCTATTATGAATATCTTTTGACAAGACATCCAATCAAAAACTTCAAATCTTTCTTTGCAATTTTGTACTAAGACTTGCCTTGGTATTATAGGCAATCAATTCCACCTGGGCAGACAGTCCCCTAGAAAGGTACTACTGAAATAGAGTAATAATCCAGAGGCTACTGGCATTACAATGATCTGGCTTCACCTTTCACTGCTAAGTTGTACTGCTGTATAGCACAGCACAGCAGCTGGATGCTTAAGAAGTGGCTAAATCTGAATGGATACTTCATTTTTCACTCCTCTCTTCCCTATAAATGAAACCCAGCCTATAGTATGTTTTTACATAGCTCTAAGCTAAGAGCAGTTTTACATTTTTAAAGGACTGGGGCAACAACAACAAAAACATGTCACAGAAACCTGAAATATTTACTATCTGATCATTTGCAGAAAAAAGTATATCAACTAATGCCCTAAAACATGGAATAGAATTATCCTACTACTTCTGTCTTCTGCCTTTTCCTTTCATGATCTCTGTTCTTTACTTTTAAGAGGACTTATTGATTAATAGTATCTAAGATTTCTCTTCATTTCTAATCCTTAACACTTTATTGACTGCTACTCAATTCTTGTCATCATTCCTACATCATTTACTCTCCATCTCCTTTCCCTATGTGTCTTCTGAAGTTTTTGACCTCCATATAAAGGAACTTGGCATTTAATAACCAATACAAAAAAAAAAATGTATTGCTTGCTAGTTGATTAATTGCAAAGTGTCACATATGTAAGCATTATGTATTCAATTTAATTTTTCCTCCTTCAGGTCAAAACAACAAACAAACAAAAGAAAGTAAATTATTTTTTACTTTTATTTTATTCCTTTATTGTCTAGCCACCTTCCCTCACTCCTTTTTCTTAATTTCACTGTTTTTCTCTTTGACTGTCATGATTCTAATTAGCTCTAGTCCACTCATTTACTGCTGATTATCTCACATCCAGGTAATTGAAGCAATCCACAATATCTTTTTTGCTTGAGTTTTTTGTTTTTGAAATGTCAAATGTACTCCTATACATGTCTTAGAATTTTCTAAACTCTGTTTCACTTTTTAAAGATGAATTATAGCACAGCAAAGTAAAACAGACATTTTCCAACATGGATTATCTGTTCTTTATGTAGTAGGCTTATTGCTCATGATCAACATAAATAAAAGCTACTACAACAGTTTCCCAATTTTCACCTCAGTATCTCAATGAAAAGTATGAAATGTACTTAACCTTCTTCCTGTTTGATGACATTAGACCCTCTGCAACACAACATAATTTACAGACCTATGAGGGGCTAAGAATGGATGTAACAAGGTCTTCAGTTTCTCTCTGATGTGTCACCAAGTCATCCTCACACTATAAACATTTCCTTTTAAAATCTTCAGTGGTATCTACTTCATCTTTTTTATACTAAAAAATATGTGTGCTTTTCTTAGATCTTTTCATTTTACAGTTTTATATATATAAAAGACAGGGCAGTGTAGTCCTAAAAATCCTAACACTATAAGCATTAAGAAAAACAGTTTGTTGTTCACTGTTCTAACATTCATTTAACATATAAAGACAAAGAGGCATACTTTCATCATTGATGAATTTAGAATAAATTCTGGTTATGCAAGAACAAGAGCTTCAAGCTCGAATGCCAGCAACATTTCTACATGATGAGTCTGCATACATACCAAATTTAAATATCCAAGATTTGTTACCGGTATCTTTTATAGACTAAATCAAACCTTAAAGATATAATTAAACAAAAAGGATTAGTGCTCATTAATAAAGTGGCAGTAATATTTCTTCAAAAGTTTACTAAGTCTTTCTCTGTAAAACCAATAGATAAAAGCAGGCAGTGCATAAAAGTGTCTGTCTACTGCATTAAAATATAATGAAAATAATATTTCTTAACATTGCCAAAAAACCATCTATTTCAGAAGATCATACCAGTTTCCATTGCATAGGCCAGCAAGGGTCATTAAACACCAATGGGTCTCTGAGTCCTTCTTCAGAGTCAATGACATTGTAGACTTCACTCAGGATCTCATTTCCCTCCACACAAGGTCTGCAGGGCAAAGAAGGCAAATGAACTATGAAAAACATAATCACTGCTTTTACTGTTGCTTTTTTTGTCATAAAAATTCCATTTATTTAAATTCCATTAAAAAGCACATTTGGCTGCCAAGAGCATAAATATATACTTTTATTATACTTAGCATTTTTCATTTTCAAAAAAAAAAGTCTGACATTTGTTTAGATAAAAATGTTAAAATATTTTCAAACTACCTGTTTTAGCTAACCACATTCTATGTGTTTGTTGAATATAATAAATGCTGAAAAAATAAGTGATTTGGAGTGCAATTCCAAAGCTTTATGCATATTTCCCTTAGAACTTATCAACTTACATTGATAATTATCCTTACTATGTCATGTGCTGGCTATGACTTTTCCCAAAATATATCTTAGAAAAGAAATGTCAATTACTTGAGCTGTAGTGGGTAATTTTTTTAATCTCATTTTTCTAATTCTGATGTATTTAATAAATATATCATTAGCCAAGCAAATGACATATGCTAGAAATTCAGAAAGGCTCTTGAACATTTTCTCCTAAATATAAAACTATAACTCAGTCATTCACATTTTCCTGTCTACCTTGGAGGAGTATGAACACCAAATATTGAGGGAAATAATTAATCAATGTCATCGATAATATCTCTGGCTTAGAAATAAATTTAAGTTGAGTAAAATCACAGATGAAACTAAACTATAAAATATTAGTCATTCATAAATATATATATATATATATATATAGAGAGAGAGAGAGAGAGAGAGAGAGAGAGAGAGAGAGACTGTCCAGAAAAAGTGCAGCTATTGTTAACATAAGGAAAATGATTTGTGCAACATCAATGTAACCTAGCAGCCAAGGAGAGTGGACTGGAATGCACATGTGTGAACAATGACGACCTCACTGTACTAGTCAGTGGGGGCAATAGCACCATTGTATGAAGATGTGTGCTGTGTGGCCATCGCATTGAAAATGACTGAGTAAAGCAACAAATATGCAACAAATTTTGCATTAAGCTTGGACATTCCTTCACAGAAACTATTTGAATGATTCAGACGACCACAGCTGTGGGCAACTGGCGATTAGCAACTTCATCACAATAATGCACTTGTTCATGAATCATGTCTCATGAAGAGTTTTTTGCAAAACACCAAACAACCAGGTGACTCAGCCCCTCTACAGTCAAGATTTGGTGTCCTGAGACTTCTGGCTTTTCCCAACACTAAAATCACCTCTGTAAGGAAAGAGATTTTAGGCCATTAATGAGGTTCAGGAAAATATAACAGGGCAGCTGATGACAATTGGGAAAACTGTGTGAGGTCTCAACAGTGTTTACTTTGAAGAGAACTGAAGTATCACTGTCCTATGTACAATGTTTCTTGTATCTTGTATCTTCCTCAATTAATATCTCTATTTTTCTATTTTTTTAAAAGATTTTATTATTTTGAGAGAGAGAGGGGAACGGAGAGGGTCAGAGAGGGAGAGAGACATCAATGTATGGTTGCCTTTCACCTGCATCCAGGTATGGACCTGGCTGGAGACCTGGCTTGCAACCTGGTTATGTGTGCCCTGTCTGGGAACCAAACTAATGACCTTTGGGTTCACAAGCAGGTGCCTTATCCATCTATTTTTCATATTACATGGCTGGATAGCTTCAGGATACACACACACACACACACACACACACACACACACACACATATATATATATATATATGTATATGTATGTGTGCATATATATATGTATATGTGATTAAACTAAGATTACAAATGTATTAAGAATAGGAATTATATCTAATTTCAATATTGTCCCACATTTGTACACACAGAGTGTTTGGGAGTCATTTGCCAATGGAATAGCCTAGAAGAACATTTATAAATTATGATATATCTAGAAACATTCTCTCAGGTATCATTTACAAAAATAAAAAGCTGGAATCAACCTAAATATCCATCAATATAAATTTTAAAAAATATAACGTTATATTCTTATACGAGGGGGAAGGGTCTAATCAAGGAACATGTACAAATGACCCATGGACACAAACAACAAGGAAAGGATTGACTGTGATAGTGGGAGGGGTAGGTACATGGGAGAGCAATGGGAAAAATTGGGACAACTATAAAAGAATAACAGTTTAAAAGGTAACAAATAAATAATAAAAATAAGTTAAATCTACCAATTCAGGGGGGAAAAGTACCATTTACTAGTACAATAAACTTGATCTATAAGTATCAATTGGATATTTGGATCGATCTTATAAATTGTAAGAAGAGGATTATGTATATTACATTATACTTTATATGAAGTTTCAAATCATCCCAAAACAATTTTGTAAATTATTTTTAAATTATATATGTATATATGTAGTATATGAATCTAAATGTATATAGAAGGTTCCTTTAAAGAAGGCATGGAGATGGATAGTTTTAGGTAATGGTACATATATAAATTAAATTTTAGTAATTTATTCTCTTAAAAATTCTGGAGCAATTATGACAAAATTCTTTAAGTTTAACCAATGATATAGTTTAAAATATTTACATGGTATGTATGCTATATATCATAATGCTGTATATATACACATTTGGAGAATGTTATAATGATAAAACACACATACGCAAACAGAACTAGTGTGGCTTAGTTGTTACATGAATGAAGCAAAGAGAATCAGTACATTGGCCCAGGGCTATTTACTTCTTCGCAGCAGGCTGAGACCTATTCTCTCCAAACTCCACTGGCACCAAATATCCCCGAATTTTTACACATCCAGTTATTTTAAGTATAGCAGAATTTTAGCAGCTCAGAGCTTCCCGCTTTGCATACCCTATAAAACAGCACCCCAGGTCTGCTAGCCATAGATAAAATAAACTCTGAGGTTACGAAAGACCTCAAGCTGCTCATGCCCTTCAGAGCTCTCTGACCCAGAGACTCTACTGTGCTGCTGAGCAGTATCACCTGGATTCATAACACCCTCTCCAATCCTCTCTCCCATGCCTTCCCCCTTGTTCTCCCCTGGGTGGTGGCCCCCCATCCATTGCATCTGGAAGGACTTTCCCCTCCTGCAAACCAGCCAAAGCACCCACAAGTAGAACTCATTGTGTGCTACTGCCACCACATGGTCATACCTGGTTCCTTGATTAGCCCCCGAACCCCTCCAATTCAATACACCAGTGAAAAGGATTGGAAAAGATATCAAAACAGGGGCCAGGAGGCCTGAATTCTAGATTTTGTTCTCCACTTTATCTCTTTCCATGATCAGAAGGATTCAAATGACATTAATCTAGCTAAACATCTCCAATCTTTCTCAAGAAGAGGTTTATTATTTCTCCAGGAATGGCTGTGAGCTGTGAATTTTCAGAAAAAGATCAGAAACATTTGGATGGCCATTTAAAGGGCTGCTAGGTCATCTGAGAAGAATGCAGCACTGTGTTCACAGGAGTGCCAGGGACCCTGTCCACCTGCCTGCTTGCCCTGTGAAGTCCTCCTCACTATACCACTGAAAGGGTTACAACCCCTGTCAAACAAGGAAAAACATTTAAAACTTATTAAATAAAAAATTTAAGTAGGAGATGAGGAAAGGAAGTACTACTAAAGCAATGACAATAAATGTAGAATAAAAGAAGCATAAAGCAATAAGGCAATACAAATTAACAAAATAAGTTATTAATTGTAAAATTTAGGAATTAAAAGGATTTATGCCTAGAAGATATATTTATCATGATATTGTTCATTTCACGCATATGTTTTTATAACCATGAACATTTATGGAAGAATACTTAAGAAAAATGTAAAAACAGGACAGGGATCAAGAACATTTCCTTATGATCCTTTGTACCATAAATGCATGTACAAATTTATGTTAAAAAGAAATATCTAGCCCTGGTTGGTGGCACAGTAGATAAGGTGTCGCCTGCAAGCACAAAGGTCGCTGGTTTGTTTCCCAGCCAGGGCAACATAATCAGGTCTCCAGTCAGGTCTGTGGCTGGAGGCAGGGGAAAGACAACCATACATTGATGTCTCTCTCCCTCTCTGCCTCTCTCGCTTCCCCCTCTCTAAAGATAAAATCTTTAAAAAAAGAAAGAAAGAAAGAGAAAGAGAAAGAAAGAAAGGAAAAGAAAGAAAGAAAGAAAGAAAGAAAGAAAGAAAGAAAGAAAGAAAGAAAGAAAGAAAGAAAGAAAGAAAGAAGAAAGAAAGAAAGAAAGAAAGAAAGAAAGAAAGAAAGAAAGAAAGAAAGAAAGAAAGAAAGAAAGAAAGAAAGAAAGAAAAAGAAAGAAAGATTTAGCCCTGGCTAGTAGCACAATGGATAAGGCACCGGCCTGCAAACCCAAAGGTCACTGGTTTGATTTGCAGTCAGGGCACATAACCAGGTTGCAAGCCAGGTCTCCAGCCAGGTCCACAGCTGGAGGCATGTGAAAGGCAACCATACATTGATGCTTCTCTCCCTCTCTGCCTCCCTCCCTTCCCTTCTCTCTAAAAATAATAAATAAAATTAAAAATAAAAGAAACATTTAAAGACAGAATTATCAAAATCTCCCAGTTCTTAATACAATTTTTAAACCTCAGTTTTTAATAAACTTGCCACTTTAAAACATCTATTTATGTCTAATGTAATTCATTAGGCTATACTTTTCCAATGTAACAAATTTTGACCTCTATTCTATATTCTTAAAATTCTACTATTTATCATTGTCAGAAGTGTAGGAATCCTGTTTCTTGAGGCAGCAAACAATTAGAATGAAACACAGGTTACTTCTTTCCAAGAGCTGATGTAACTTAACATTATAATGCACTGACTATGAAAATATCCTTGTTTTGTTTAACTCAAAATAAAGGGAGTACTTTTCTCAGACAATTACCTGTCAATGTAAATACTTATATCTTCATTTTTATATCCCAATCAATTACTTTCTCAAAGCTAACATAGAGGGAATATCTAAGTATTTTGTGTATCTAAACTATTCTGCCTTTTAAAGTATTCTATACTTTAGGGTATTTGCTAAGTTGTAACATTTTTGTATTCTTCCCCATAACTGATTCCTGAGCACACTGACCTGCACTAAGTCTCTGAGTGGCAGTGAGATACAATGAGCAACAGGTGCCTCCCCATCTTGCATTGTCCCTGAAGAGCACCTGCGCATTCAGAAATGATTTAAGTGACCTAGGCTTAAGGCATCCCATTGCAATGATTATAGTTCTTATAACTGAAGAAAATTGTGTGAAAGCTACATCATCTCTGTTGGATTTAAATTCATAGAACTGCCTACCTGAGATTCAGAGCCCTTAATAGGATGTCACATAGGAAAATGCCAAACTGGCTTTGAGTGATGATTTCTTTTCAATTTTTGAAAATAGTAATGTTAACCATTACATCATTATCTATTATCCTTCTGCTGTATGTTTCATAGGAGAGCTATATTTTGGAAGGTACGTTACTTCATACTGCTAATAGCTTTCTCTAATCATACTTGTATTTACATGTGCACACACATACACACACAATTATTTAAAAACTAACTATAGATACTAAAAGTAACTTAGCAGATATACTTCCTTTTCTAACAAGGTTTTTTTCATTTTTATTTTAGGAAAGTAAATGTGACAGAGTGAAAAGAAAATGGCCTGGGGACTATCTTTGAGGCAGTCAAGGTGAATAGTTTGATACAGAGAATGAAGCAACAGACACGATGAAGTTGGAAGTTTGGGAGTCTTACCAAGAGCAAGCTAGTAGGGGCCTGCAGACCAAGCTCAATTTGTGCCATTTTCAGGTATAAACTAGCTGCATGGTTAGAAGCCACTTCACTGGCTCACCTGAACCCTATATCCCCACTTTCCTTTCTATGCGAATCTCACAGTGTGGTTTAGAAAATACTTTGTCTTTGAAGAGACACGATTTGTTAACTATCTACCTGATGGTATATGCAGATTTGCATCAAGCTTAAGCTCCTTCTAGAGGAAATAAAAGCTTCTCAAATTTTAAAGCCAAGCCCCTGGCAATGGGCAAGGAGACACCTGGTTGGTGGTATTGCTCTTGTATCAGTCAGGGGTAAAGCAGATGCAGCCTCTAGTTCATCCTAGCTTGATGCCACTGTTGATGGCCAGAGCTGTTTCATGCCTGGAGCACATACAAATATTAAAGCCATAATGCAAATATTTTTCACTGAGAAAGAAAATAAAAATCATTTCAAATAATACATCTTTTTATTCTTTTTCACTTATATATACTACAAACAAAAAACTTGTGTATTCCTTCATTTGCTAGTCCATAGGTCAATAAACTTTTTCCGTAAAGGATGAGATGGTAAATAATTTAGGCTTTGTGAGCCTGTATAGTCTCTGTCACAACTATTCACCTCAGCCATAGTAGCAAGAAAGCAGCTATAGACAACATATAAACAAATGTTCTCAATTCCCTGAAAAGTTAATTTACAAAAGTAGGTGCAGGCGAGGTGTGACATTTGGCCTTTGGGCCATAGGCTTTACTCTCAGTGTTAGTCAATAGCATGCTATTTCACTGATGACACAGCTTATATAACTATTAAAATGAACATATGTAAATAAGTATAAAGAAAAAAAATCCATTCTCTAATGCAGTATATGTGCAATCACTCTTACACCAGGGCATTAAATTCCAGAGGAAAAGTGAAAAGTGACACAAATTAAATTATTCCTAGTACCTCTGTTTTGGGTCCTTTTATTTACTGTTGAAAGCTTTTTGTTATGCTTCAAAAATAGTAACCGACCACACAACTTGAGAGAGGGAAACCTAACATTTCAAAGGGCAGCACGGCATCTCTGCTAAGTGAACTGGACATTGACTTATCGCAAGAGAACAGAAGTGTATATTTTCAAAGATCACCCTAGAAAGTGTTCTTTTAATGAAAGGTCAGTCAATAAATACAAAAATGTACTTCTTCCAAAACTTAAGGTTCAAAGTAAAAGCTTTCTAGAAGAGACTTCTAGAATGCATCAGATATTGGCTTAACTCCACAAAACCGTAGAACTGCCTTTATTTGATTACCATCCCACGACCCATCTGACAGCCCCAATGCAGTGCATAGTAAGTATTTTAGCCTAGACAGCCTGAAAATGTACAGTTGCACTAAAACTGCAATGTGCACCATGGCTAGTTCTGACATCCAACTTTAGGAATGGAGTACACTTATTTCTATAATGAGCTGTGGGATGTTCCATCATCCAGTTTACCTCTGGCAAATAAGAGCAAATGTACCTAACTAAATACTGGCAACAAAATATTCTCATTTTACAAGAATCTTTAAGCAAGACGAAGCCATCATATATAGTATACTCACACTTGCATCTTGAAGCAAAATAGCATGTATTAAAATTTCTTCAGCAAAAATGAAAATGTACTTCAGGGGAATATTTCTTCAAATGTTTCCCACAATCTTGAGATCTGACCAATGTAGCTATTAAAGTGTGTACAGAAATTAACCAAGATGGTGGAGGAGTAAGTGGAGCTACACCAATCTCCTCCCAACACCAAACTGGAATTACAACTTAATTGGGGAGAAATCATCCAGAATAACCAACAGAACACCAACTGGAGAGAAGCCTTATTACCACAGACAGAACAGAGGAGCTGATTCATCACAACGTGAACAGCGGGAAGTGCGGAGATGCGAGAGGCTGGCGGGGCTCCTTCTGGCAGGCAGCAGCTGAAGGGACAGAGAAACATCTCTGAAGCTGGGGGCTCCACCTGAGAAGTGTGGGATCTAAACCCCCAACTGGGCTCCCCAGCCTACAGCAACACAGCTGAGAGTAAAACAGCACCCAGCTGTGAAAAACAAAAAGGTTTAGCCAGCTTGACAGAGAAAATGAATTCTTAAAGGGACCAAGCACAAAAACAGTGGCACCCACCTACCCTGGGCTCCAGCAGAGGGAGGGCAGAGTGGACTAGAGACACTTAAGAAGGGTTTGGGTCAGTAGCTTAGGTGAAGAGTTGAGGGAGCAGCCAGTGAGTCCAGTGCAGACCCATCCCCACTACAGCCAGCAGACCACTCTCCTCCTAAGGGCGGGAGCCTGAGGGGAAGCCACAGCCCCACCCATAGGAATAAATCTACCCCACCCAGCAGTGCCTAAACTGGACCTCAGATCACAGGTTGATTGGATTAACAACTGAATGCATCTGCCCCACCCAGAGGTACCTAAAACTGACCACCGATCACAAACTGATTGGATTAACAACTAAAGGAGACAAAGACAGGGGATCTCTGGTAGTCTCCAACTGGCTGACTAGTCTAAGACAGGAGCTGACGTCACCAAGCCCAGATCGAGGAAGTAAAACAAAAGTGAACCTCTACACCACAGAAGGTCACACTACTAAGATAGTAAGTCAAAGCAGACCAATTCAAGAAGCAGAAACAAACAAGAGGCACCTTAAAATGGGGATACAAAGAAATAAACCCTCAGCAAATGGAAAGGAGGAATCCCCAGGAAGAGTGCAAAGTGAAATAGAGGCAAGCGCCCTCTCAGATATGGAATTCAAAATAATGATGATAGAGAAGCTCAATAAGCTCAGCGAGTTCAAAGAAAACTACAAACAATTCCAGGGGAACTACAAAGAACTCCAGGGAAGCTACAAAGAACTTACTGAGAACTACACCAGCATTAAAAAGGACGTAGACACCATTGGTAAGAATGAGGAGGAAATGAAGAATACCATTCCTGAATTGAAGAACACAGTAGAAGGAATCAAAAACAGGCTAGAGAAAGTAGAGGATCATCGAACTGCAGGTCAATATAGAAAAAAATTCCCAGGCAGTGCAACAAAATGAGAAAAGACTGAAAAAGAATGAAGAGGTTTTAAGAGAGCTGCAGGACAACATGAAACCTAATAACATCCATATCATAGGGATACCAGAAGGACAAGAGGAGGAGCAAGGGATAGAAAACCTCCTTGAAAAAGTAATGACAGAAAACTTCCCTAACTTGAGGAGAAAATGTCATTCAAACTCAGGAAGCACAGAAGGTTCCAAGGAAGATAAACCCAAACAGGCCCACTCCAAGACGCATCATAATGAAAATGGCAAATTTCAAAGACAAGTAGAGTATCCTAAAAGCAGCCAGATAGAAACAGCTAATAACATACAAGGGGGCTTCCATAAGGTTATCAGCTGATTTCTCCACAGAAATACAACATGCCAAAAGTGAATGGCAAAAAATATTTCAAGCAGAGAAAAACGAAGGCCTGCAACCAAGAATACTCTACCCAGCAAGGCTGTCATTCAAAATGGAAGGTGAAATAAGGAGCTTCCTAGACAAAAGAAGTCTAAAAGAATACATCTCCACCAAATCAGCATTGCAAGAGGTGCTAAAGGGTCTGCTTTAAGAAGATGAAGAAACAGAGAGACAGACAGAAACACAGAGGTACAGAGGTAAATGGATTAAATGCACCAATGAAAAGACATAGGGCAGCTGAATGGTAAGAATCAAGTTTAACTTACAAATGTTTTAAAGTGATCTTGTTACTATACCCAAAGAACCCTGAAACACCAATTCATAAAGAATCTATGCACCCCTATGTTCATAGCAGTGCTATTTACAATAGCCAAGTGCTGGAAACAGCCTAAGTGCCCATTAGTGGATGATTGGATAAAAAAATTTTGGTATATTTACAGAATGAAATACTATACATCAGAAAGAAGGAAGGAACTCCTACCCTTTGCAACAACATGGATGGAACTGGAAAGTATTTGCTTAGTGAAATAAGCCAGTTATTGAAAGACAGATACCACATGATCTCACCCATTACAGGACAATAATGAACAAAACAAATGAACACGCAAAACAGAACCAGATACATGAATACAATGAATAGACCTTCAGTGGGCAGAGGGGTCAGGGGAGGAGGAGGCAAAGAAGGTGTGCCGTTTAGTCAAGGAACTAGTTTGGAAGAACCATGGACATGGACAACAAGTGGGATTGACTTTAGGGGAGAGTGGGTGGGTGGGGAAGGGGACTGAGGGTAGTAAAAAGGGGATGGATGTAATACAACAATAAAATTAAATTTAAAAAACATGTAATAATGTAAAAAAAGGAAAAAGCAATAAAAAATGAGTCCATCAATTTGGGGGGTGGGGGGGAGTGTGTACAAAAGGAAATGCCCCATCAGATGCTCATTGTAGGCTCACAAAGAGATTCAGTCCTTTGAACTTTGTTCCAGGACACATGACCTTCACAGACTAAACTTGCTGTGTCAGATATTTGAGCTATATGATTGAAGAAGGTCTTATATATAAATTAGTCAAATAGAAAGTACTTACTAATTAAATAATTGTAAGATATTGCCACATTTGTTTATACACAGGGAAACTAGGGTGAAAGATCACACTAATTATTAGCTTACTAAAATCTACAGAAAAGCTTTTTTACTGATTACTATACATTTCTTAAATAAAACTTTCATACTAAAAAGTAATATGTTAGATAACTTAAAGAGTTTACTTTTGGTAGACATAGAGAAAATATAATATACACAGAATCAAAAGATTTGTACAAAAACTTCATGAAGAAGCTTCATACAGAAAAAAAAGAAAAAATACGCAACTGAAAATCTATTTTTGAATGCAATACCTTCTGGATTAATTTTATTAATTATCAATGAGAACCATTTCTCTTAACCACCTAGCCTTTAGCAAAAACAGATTGTATAATATCCTTAGAAAGGACTTTAAGGTCTTTCAGCTTAAAAAAAAAAGATCAGTTTCTAAAATTTATCTCAGGTCTCAGTAAGACCTATAGGACCTATTAAAACACTGTGAACTACACAGTATATATCATTGTTCTTCAGCATTAGTTCCACATATGAAACACAGTAGATAACATAGCAGAGCCAGGAGTTCTAGCAATTGGGCTGAACTTCATTTTAAAAATCAGATTTTACCAATCCTTGCAATTTAGGTACACAGGCAACTTATGAATTTGAAAATGCAGCACATCCAAGAAAACAAAGTGTACCTTGGCTTTCAGAATATAAGAAAATTTTTGCCCTATAAATTCATTAAATGGTTCACCTAAATACAGTGCTTCCATTGTGAATGAATGGAACCAAACTTCATATAATATACATATTAACAATTATAAACCACTAGGTTACCAATTCCTCTGAGGTTCTAAAACACTCTTACTTGTTATTATATTTATGTAGTATTAAATATATATTCATATATTATATATACTAATATGATACTACCTTAGTATAGAATTATAGTGGGAAAATACCATAAATATTATTAAATGCATATGAGATATGTCTAGAAGGTATCCAGATATGTAATATGAAAAATAGAGACATTTACTGAACAAGATACAAGAAACGTTGTACATAGAATAATGATGTCTCAGTCTCCTTCAAGTAAGCACCTTGGAGACCTCACACAGTTTTCCCAATTGTTATCAGCTACACTGTCATGTTTTCCTGAATCTCATCAACTGTTTGAAATCTCTTCCCTTTCAAAGATGATTTTAGTTTTGGGAAAAGCCAGAAGTCAAAGGGTACCAAATTGGAGCTTTAGCAGGGCTAAGTCACCTGGGCAATTTGATGTTTCTCAAAAAAACTGAATGAGACATGATGCACAAACAGGTGCCTTGTTGTGATGAAGCTGTCAATCGCCAGATGCCCATAGCTGTGGTCTTCTGCATCATCCGAATAGCTTCTGTGGATGAATGTTCAAGCTGAATGCAAAATTTGATGCAGATTTGTTGCTCTACTTGCTCAGTCATTTTTTAAAACATTTTAACTTGATTTTATTTTTTCATTACCATTTAGTCCCCTTGTACCCACCTCTCCCCAGCAATCACCGCACTGTTGTCTATATCCATGAGCCTCTGATGGCCGCACAGTACACATGCCCACTCAACAGTGTCTATTGCCCCCACTGACCAGTACAGTGAAGTCATCATTGTTCACACATGTGCATTCCAGTCCAATCGCCTTGGCTACCAGGTTACATTGATGTCATTCAAATTGTGTTTGTTATAGGAACAATGAATGAGCTTTTCCCAGACAGATCTCATATATTTACATATATAAGGTGTGTCCTCAAAGTATGGAGCCAATGTCAATATAATTAAAACAGTTTGGGTGGCCAATACTTTCAGAACAGACTTTATATATATATATATATATATATATATATATATATATATATATACATATATACATATATTTAGTAATACATAAAGATATAATAACAAGTAAAAGTGCTTTAGTATAGCAAAGAAATTGCTTAACCCAGTGGTTATCAAGATACCCCAAAATACTCAATATTTTTGTATACATACTATACATGTACAATATATATACCATACTCTCTATATATATGAATTATACATACATTCATACATACATATTCTGACAGGCTGAGCCATAGTTAAAAATTAAATTCTTTACCTTTTTAACTGGTTTGTAATTCCTTCAATAATACCTTTTTTATATTCTATGAATTTTCTTTGTAAAATTAATCCAAAGAGACATCTTTTATAGTGTTCTTAACACATATTTGGTGACAGCAGGGCAGTAGGGAAGCAGGACAGGAAAGAAGAGTTTGCTTTCTCAATAAAACTGCAGTCACAAGTAAACATGAGTGACCTTCCACTCTGATACTAAACCAATCAGCAAAGGCAGAGGCAGTCTCCCAGCAACAAACCTATATAATCACAGCCTACCTTTGTTGCTGGACAGTACTGTCCCAGTCCTTCAAAATACACATTCGCAGATGCTTTTCTCAGAATAACAACATCAACAGCCCTCTGTTTTCTAGCATACGTTCTGTCCTAATCACCTCCCCTTACTCATGACTCTTAGCCTGCTTTCAGGCTATAGTGAAGCTTGCAAACAATACAACAGATAGGTCAAAGGATTTAGAACTTTAACATATAAAGTAACAAGTGTTTTAAAACACATCTGGGTTGGTAATGCAATGGGTATTAAGTTTTAGGACTAATAAATGTTTCTCAAACATTTTAGGACAATCAAAAGCATGAAGCCAGTTATTTGGTTGTTTATCCTAACAAAGAATTGAAGATTTGCCTTTGTTTTGTTTTGCTGGGTAAACATGGATTTGAGATTATCTAAGGGTTGCAACTAAGCTTGGTGATGTTCTAGTCCAACTCTTTCATGTGAAGATGAATCAGCCAAGGCTCAGAACAGGCACTGAAACCCTCCCAACCATTTAAGCACAACACCCACAGCAGGTCCACAGCAGGCCCCAGGCAAATGGCCTTGGTATGCTGCTGGGTTCAGTGTTCTTTCCAAGAAATGATACCTCAGTGGCTGACAAAAACAGGTGAAGCAATGCAATTTTAAAGCAAAAAGCATCAGGATAAGAAAAGTGCTTTGTACTGACAGGTGCCATAAGCTTAAATACCTTAGGTTTAACTATCTACAACCCAAGCTAAAGATTGTAAGTTATTAGAGAGAGTTTAAGATGGTAGCATAGGAAGATGTTTAACTCACTTTCTCTCACAGATACAAACCTGAAAACTGTATGAACAGAACCTCCACAAGTGACAGCACTGAAAAGGGTAGGAGAGGCAGGAATACAACCCTACCCAGGAGAAAAATCATACCCCAACCATGGTGTTGCATAGTAGGGAGGGATCTCAAAGGTGCAAAATCTTTCCTGAGGAGCAAGGGATTTGAGCTTCACATCAAAAGTCCCAAACCATTAGATACTGCAAAGGAGAGAAGAGCCCCACAAACACCAGGCCTTGAAAACCAATGGGGAATATGTCCAGGAAAACCATAAAACTGCAAGAAAAGAGAAATTTGCTCCTAAAGAGCTTGCACACAGACTTCACCTAGAAACCAGCACACAAATACCTGATGGAACATTCCATAGACCATAGATGAAGATGACCCATTTACTAAACCCGAAGTGTCTTCTAAAGAGGCTAAAAGGTAGCTGAGACTCCAGTAACTGAAACACTGGTAGCAATCATTCTCTGATCTCATTTAGGCTGAACCAATCCAATGCTGGTCAGTGCCAGTTTGGAATCCTTCCTCTAGCCTAGAAGAGCCAGTAGGAGGCCACACTGAAAGCCCCACCCACCCAAGCATGGCCACAGCAGAGGGCAGCATGGCCTGCTAGTTTGGATTCACAGTCAGCCAAGTTGGAGGCCAGTTCTACCCATCCTGCACACATACACAACAGCTGTAGATGAACAATAGTTGCAGACCTTCAACAACACTACCCATACAAGAACACCCCCAAAACACTTGGCTCTAGTGGCCAAAGGGGATTCCAGATGCAAGCCTTCTAGGACATCTCTGGCATTAAGTCCATTCCTTCAAGACTAAATGGCACAGCTGATCTACCTAATACGAGGTCTGTCTAGAAAGTATCAGCCACACAAACTATTTTACTTATATTGACATTGGCTCTGTGCTTTTGGGATAGACTTCATATATTTTAAAAAACCATAATTATGCAAAATGAAGACAGAGGAACATGTTCCAAATGAGAGAATAAGACAAAAATCTCAGAAAAAGAACTAAACAAAATTGAAGTAAACTATCTACCCGAAAAAAAGTTCAAAATAATGGTCATAAAAATGTGCACCAAACTCAGGAGAATATATGAACATGTTGAGAATGAGAAAAAGAGCTAGAAAACATAAGAAAGTATTGATCAGAGCTGAAGTATACAATAACTTCAATGAGAACTACACTGGAAGGAATCAATAGCAGATTAGATGACATAGGAGAATGGATCAGCAACCTGGAAAGCAGGGTAATAAAAACCACCCAAGCTTAACAGCAAAAGAAAATAAGAACTTCAATAAATGAAGATGGCTTAGGAGACCTCTGAGACTGTAACCAGGTTATAGTCGAACCTCAGTTCTCTAATGTATCCCATCTCAAACAACTCAGTTCTCAACCACATTTTTCATGGAAAAAAATGTCTGTTGTTGAACAAAATTTCAGTTCTTGATAGACAATCCTTTCATGCTAATACTTGTATGATCAGTCATGTGTCTCTTAAGCATAATTCAGTTTCTGAACAAATCACTTTTCAAACACCTTTTAGAATGAATTAAGTTTGAGAACTGAGTTTCCATAATACTAACATTCACATTATATGGGTCCCAGAACAAGAAGAGAGGCAATGGTACTGAAATCTTACTTAAGATGTAATGGCTGAAAAATTCCCTAGGATGATCCCAAAGAGGTCCACACCAAGATGTTTTATGATTAAAATGTCAAAGGTAGAAAATAATCTTAGAAGCAGTAAAAGAAAAGCAACTAGTTATGTATAAGGAAACCATAAGGCATTCAGCTGATTTTTCATAGAAACATTACAGACCAGAAGGGAGTATTAAAATATATTCAAAGTGCGAAATGAGAATAAAAACCTACATCCAAAAATACTCTACCTAGCAGGCTTATCATTTAGAATTAGAGGAGAAATTCCCACATAAGCAAAAGCTAAAGGAATTAATCACCACTACATTAAACCCGCTTACAAAAATTGTTCAAGAGACTTCTTTATTTGGAACAGGGGCCATAATTAGAAATTTTAAAATATATGGAAAAATTGTATTAATAAAGGCAAATATATGGTAAAATAGTAGATCAACCACTTATAAAGCTAATAAAAAGGGTAAAAGACAAAAGTTGAAAAATCATGTGTATATACAATTACTAAGGACAAACAAAAGATCTAACATATGATGTCAGTAACATCCAACAAAAGGATGTAACTAACACATGTAAATTTCTATGTATCTATATAGGTGTACCTAAATACACAAAGCAAATCCTAACTGACATACACAGAAAAATTGACAATTGTACAATAGTAATAAAAGACTTGAACACACCACTTAAATCAATAGATAGATCATACAAGCAGAAAATCAGTAAAGAGACAATGGTCCACTATACTAGACCACTATACTTGAACAAAACAGCAAAATACACAGCCTTTTCAAGTGCACATGAAACATCCTCCAGGATAGATCAGAAGGTTAGGTCACAAAACATGTCTCAATAAATTTAAGAAGATTTAAGTCATATCAATAATTTTTTCTAACCACAATAGTCTGAAACTAAAAACCAACTACAAGTAGAAAATCGGAACAAACACAATACATGGGGACTAAACATTACTACACAGTGAATGGGTCAATGAAGGAGTTATGTTCTAAAACCTATGGGATGCAGCAAAAGTAGTTATAAGAAGGAAGTTTATAGTGATGTAGTTATGCCTCAAAAAAAATAAAAAGAAAAATCTCAAATAAACTATCAAAACTTATACCATAAAAACTAGGAAAAAAAGTCAAAAATCACTAAAAGAAATGAAATAATAAAGATCAGAACAAAAATAAAATAGAGACTAATAAAGTAGAAAAGATCAATGAAACTAGGAGCTGGTTTTTGAATAGATAAACAAAATTGATAAACCTTTTTATAGATCCACCTAAAAAAATAGAGAGAACCCAAATAATTAAGATCAGAACTACTGAAGTGGAAAATTTACAACTGATGTGACAGAAGTACAAAATATCATAAAAGATTACTATGAACATTAATATTCCAACAAAATGGGCAACCTAGAATAAATGGGTGATTCTTAGAAACATACAATTTTCCAAAACAAAGTCATGAAAAAAATTTAAAAAAAAACTGAACAGAATGATTAATAGTAATGAAACCACTAATCTACTAATCACTATTAAATTAATCAATAATAAAATTTAAAACTCCTTAAGAAACAATATTCCAGGATCAGATGTCTTCACTGGTGAATTCTCCAAAACATTTAAAGATGAGTTAATACCTATTCTTCTCAAACTATTTCAAAAAATTGAAATCTTCCAAATTCATTAAAAGACTACAAAAAAGAAAACCACAGACCAATATCTCTGATGAACATAGATGCAATGGCTCTCAATAAAATATTAGTAAATACATTAAAAGGATCATACACCACAACCAAGTAGGATTTATTCCAGAGACGAGAGGATGATTCAATACCCACATATGAATCAACATGATACACCACATTATCAAAATGAAAGGGAAAAATCATATGGTCATCTCAACAGATACAGAAATATATATGACAAAATTTAACTTTTATTTATGATAAAATTTTTCAACAAAGTGGGCATAGAGGGATACACCTCAACATAAAAATAAGCCACAGGCCCTGGCTGGTGGCTCAGTGGATAAGGCGCTGGCCTATGAACCCAAAGGTCACAGGCCAGGGCACATAATCAGGTTGCAAGCCAGGTCTCCAGTCAGGTTTGTGGCTGGAGGCAGGTGAAAGCCAACCATACATTGATGTCTCTCTCCCTCTCTGGCTCTCTCCCTTCCCCTCTCTCTAAAAGTAATAAATAAAATCTTTAAAAAATAATAAAATAAATAAGCCACATATGGCAAAATACACAACTGACATCATACTCAATGGTAAAAAACTATAAGCTTTTCCTCTAAGATAAGGAATAAGATGGTGATGCCCATTCTCACCACTTTTATTCAACTGCATTGGAAGTCCAAGTCACAGCAATTGAGCAAGAAAAATATATGAAAAGCATCCAAATTGGAAAAGAAAAAATTGTCACAATTTGCAGATGACATGATAATATACATAAAAAAACCCAAAAATGCCACAAATATTTTCCAAGTCAATAAAGATACATTTAATCTTTGATATACCATTCACTTATATCAAGACTTGCTTTCCAGTGTCTTGATGATGGACATTTAGTGATCATCTTTTTGTAGCACAGTGGTAATACATTCTTTCTCTATATGTTTATTTATAGCTTATCCAGCTATTTAAAAATTATGAATAGGAACCAACAAATTAAAGTAAGGGAAAAAATATAAGATTCCTGATAAGTATAGCATTGAGTGAAAGTCCTTACTTCTGGCTCTCAAAACTTATTACTAAAATACTGATGGAAAAATAGAAAAACACAGAATGAAAATATATACTGAAACTAAGGATCAATAGTCCAGTGCTAGAATCTAAAAAGAATATGCACTAACTTCAAAAATAAGTGAATTAAAATTTAGAAAAATAATTGCTCACAAATTATCACAAGTGATTCAAAAACCAGAGCAAATATTTTGACCATAAAACAACATATTAGTTTTTGCAATAGAATTTCTCTGCAAAGATAGACTGCAAACTGGTAACACTGACAGTTTTGAGCTGGAGACAGAGCAAAACTCAGGGCATGCTGGAAAAAATAATTTATATTTATGTCCTTTCATGGTTTTTGTATTTGTACTACAAAAATGCATTTCCTCATGAAAAAAAAATAGTTACAATATCTAAAAATTATTCAGATCAACAGAGAAAACTCAATGTTACAAAATTATAAATAATTATCTTAAATTTAAGAAAAAATGTACATATGTACTTGAGTGATTAGGTAATGGCTAGGATTAATATTTATTTTCTTCTTTTTCCCCCTAGATAGATTTTTATTGTTCTATTATAAATATATTGGGTGGTATAAATAGAAACCTCATATTTAAAAATAACAACTAAAATTAATTTTTAACAAAACAAAAGAAAGAACACTAAATATAAAAACACTGATTCAATAAAAACTGTATTCAAAGCAAAATGCATTAAGTATAATTCATTTTTTATAACTTCATTAAGAAAAAGTAAATGAAGTCAATTTGAAAAGTTAGCTAGAAAATTTTACAATCAATGGAAAACAGGAAAAAGAAAATAATATAGAGCACAAAAAAGAATTTAAAAATCATGTAACCATTTTAAAAAGCTAAGGTATGTTTTAAAACATCACAAAGTTTCTTACTAAATATTATCAAGAAAAACAGTGAAAACTCAAAACTAGAAAAGAAAAATATCCAAAGGAAGTACAATCTCAACTAATAGATCTTTGAATTCTTCTCTCCCTCATCTCTCCATCATCCAGTCCATCCACACTGGTCTCCTTGGTCTTTCTCACACGTGCCTGGTACATGCTTGCTTTCACATTTTATGTTCCTCCTACCTAAGAGTCCTTCTTCAGACATGAGCATAAATAATTCACTCCCCCTAGAATTTTAGGTCTTATTAAATGTCACCTTTCAGTGAGGCCTTCCCTGACCACCCTATTTAACATATATACTACATATTACATATATAATGCACATGTGTATAATACACACACACACATGCTTTCCTATAGGTAAATAGAAAAATAATATATTTGATATGTAAATTTTCTTTTAATTTGTGAGATTTTTTAAAAAATTTTATTGTTGTTGTATTACATCCATCCCCTTTTTGCTCCCCTTAATTTGTGAGATTTTTAAGGTGTGTTTACCAGGTAAATAGACTTTCATATATGCGCTTTTCCTTAATAGTGTATTATATTATAAAGACTTTTGGAAGTTGCTAAACATTTTTTGGAAAACACTGATTTTGAACAAGTGTAGTATCCACTAGATGGGATTAATATAATGCACTTAAGAATTGACAGGTGGTGAACTTTTACTAGCTTTCTATGTATTTGTCTGAAACCTGAAACAGATTTTTATTAATTTATTACAAATTCAGTGATTTTATTAATTTATTAAAAAATTAAAAGGAAAAGGATTCATGTACCTGGACAATGGTGTCCATTGTGGAAAAGAAGTATATAAGAGAAAAAAATACAATAAAATTAAGTTAAAAAGAAAAGAAAAACAGGTTGCTTTAGTAGTTAAAACACACCCTGGGTCCTAATTAAGTCCAGAGTAGAATCTCATCTGCACACCATTTACCACCTCAAATAAGTTTCTAAACCTTTCTGTGCCTTAGTTTTTGCATCTATGAAAATTGGGTGGCAATGGTACTTACTTCTTAGGGCATTTTGTGGATTACATAAACTAATACATGTAGAGCATTTAGAACTTGGTTAAGCATCATATATATGTTGTCTTACTTTTTTTTAAAAAAGATTTTATTCATTATTTTTAGAGAGAAGGGCAGGGAAGGAGGAAGAAAGGGAGAGAAACTTCAATGTATATGGTTGCCTTTCACTTGCCTCCAGCTACAGACCTGCCTGGAGACCTGGTTTGCAACCTGGTTATGTGCCCTGACTGGGAATTGAACTGGCATCGCAGGCCAGCGCCATTCCACTGAGCCACCAGCCAGGCCTTGTTGTCTTACTCTTTAATGGACTTCTCAATCTTCCCTTAATTAAAAAAGAAAAGAAAAAGACTGACTCTTCTATGCAACTCATTTTCTTGACATATCTGGAGAAAGAGGTTGGGTTTTTAAAGGTCCTTGTTGTTCCCTCACTTTTCTAACCTTTAGGAAAACCTTGTTTTTTGAAATGAATCATTTGCTCTGGGCTAAAACAGTGATACAAAGAAAGCAAAATGTGGTGGTAAATGCACTGATGGAGGAGACCATTTACTGAAGCATGTGAGCAAATGGACCATAAAATTATGTAAAGTGTTACAAGATACTCTATTTAGCCTGGTGCATAAAACATGGGGTAAGGACTTAAAAGATTTAGTTTTGAAACCCAATCCTGACACTTAGTAACTTGTTCATTCTGCACAGGTTCCCCATTCTAGGTATCAATTCCCCACCCCCCCACCCCCACCCTGTGTCAATATGCCACAAATCTCACAAGGTTCCTAAGGGAGTAAATAAAATAATTCAGTTAAAACACATATAAACCAAAATTTTAGTTCTATATACTAAATTCTGAATACTTTATATAAGGTACACTGCTCTTTTTCTTTTAACTCATTTAACAGATTCCCCTTCTAACCTTGAAATGATACCAAACCTACTTAAATATTGCTCCTACCATTTTAACACATGTTATTTGCCACACTACATTACAAATACTAGAGTTAATAGTCTATAGACTACATTTCTGTGAATCTAATTGTTATACTTCTTTACATAAGTCATTCATTTTTAATTAAACCTCTGCTCTGCAAACATATTACTGAACTTCAAAACAGAATGATTTTCATGGTGTTTGATTTTCTTCACCATGCATTAAATTGTGTCAACTCTTGGATAGGACAATCTGATAGAAACAGGAAGGGTAATCTGTGAACATGATACAGTAGCTCTATTCATGCATCCAACAATTTATGAAGTGCCAGGCACTGTACTAGGAGCGAGAAACCTAACCATAAGCCTACATATCCTGACCCTGTCCTACACAGAGTACAACCCAGTAAAATAGATTTACGCTTAAGCAAGATACTATGAAAATCTGTAAGAACAACCGCTATGATAAGGCAGTAGAGCCAAAATAAAGATAATGAGTAAAAAAGTCAGGAAGGCATGAAGACAGAAGCCAGGGGGAAGGGAAGATAATGTGAGAGAGCATGGGACATTTAAAGATGTAAACACCCAGGGAATTGATCGCATCAAAAGTGATTGGGGCATGTCGTAAATAGCAAAGCACAAATCACATTGTAGAGCTCCCATAGAACAGTTTCAAGAACAGTGAAATCCATTGAAATACATTAAACAAGAGCATGGTATGATCATATTTGTGTTTTAGGAAGCTAACTTTGACTTGGATTAGTTTATGAAAGCTTTCTAAAATTAGCAAGATAGTTTTCAAAGAGATCAATTGGGATCCTCCTGCTGTATCCCACATGGAAAAACATGATGGATTTGAGAAGGGTAATTGCTGTGGAAATCTTATTTATG
Organism: Noctilio leporinus; assembly: GCA_004026585.1. Taxonomy (NCBI): domain Eukaryota; kingdom Metazoa; phylum Chordata; class Mammalia; order Chiroptera; family Noctilionidae; genus Noctilio; species Noctilio leporinus. The sequence continues at coordinate 183,920 of PVIW01002168.1, forward strand.
ATGAAGTGTCTGAGCTTCATGGTCCCTTCAGTGATTGATTCGGCCATTCATTTAGCTGGTAACAATTAATTTCCCACTTGGTCAGGCAATGAACTATTGCTGTGTATGTGGCCTCAAACAAGACATTCCTGCCTTCACTTGTCTATAATCTATAACAAAATAACTAGGGAAGAATGACTAGCTTTCCACTGGAGGAATGCAATAATCCCTTCCTTCACTCCTTTTGACTAAAAATGCATTTCCATTCAAGTGGAGATGTCAAATAGATCACTGGATAAGTGAACCTGGAATTCAGGAGGGAGCGCTGGGACCAATACACAAAGTAGGGAGCCCATATCACATGGATAGCAATTAAAGATGATTCTAGCAAGAAGGGGCACAGTGAAATGAGGAGAGGAAACAAGGCACAGGAGTGAGGAATGTCAGTATTTAAAGAGGGTAGAGCCCTGGCTGGTGGCATAGTGGATAAGGCTCCAGCCTGTGAACCCAAAAGTTGTTGGTTCAACTCCCAGCCAGGGCACATAACCAGACTGCAAGCCAGGATCCCAGCCAGGTCTGTAGCTGGACACAGGTGAAAGGCAACCACACATTGATGTCTTGCTCCCTCTCTGCCTCTCTTCTTTCCCCTCTCTCTAAAAATAATAAATAAAAATCTTTCTAAATAAATAAATAGGGGAGGAAAGCAGCCTTTAATGAAAGATGAGAAGGCATGACCAGAAATAGAAAATTGGGAGATTATGGTGTCCTAGATGCCAAAGAAAGAGAGTTTCAAAAAGGACAGTGTCTCTAGCAGTGTCAATGCATCTGAAAAGTCAAAAGTGAGAATTTTCTACCGTATTGGATTTATTGAAACATAAGCCACTATGGCTATGTGGAAAAGAGTTTTCATAAAAATGATAGATTGAGCATGACATTTCAGTGGACAAGAAGACATTCTTCCTTACATTTTATAAATTATTATCAAGTATTATGAATTTATAATGTCAGAGGAAGATATTTGACACATTTTAACTACATGGTTCTTTCCAAAACTGCCAGTGTCCAATATAAAGAATGGCATCCTAGAACTGCAGTGTATCAATTATAATTTTACTTTTATAGCCTATGGTGAAGCCACCACTTCCTTAATGTATAATTATACTTAGATATTGACATGCTCAGAACTCTGATTAGCTTCTGTGGCAACGAGAGGTGGTTTATGGGTAGTCCTATCCTACTGGCAACCAATAAGAAACTTATTACCTTGTTATTGACTACATCTGTTGTACATTTATGATCCTTGTCTTGCAAGTTTTAATTTTTCCCTAATTAAATATTTTTATTACAGATTTAATGCATTGTTTCACCTAAGGCCTCTTTGGAGAAATAACCCATTTATTTAACAAATGCACAGTGCTTTGTATAATGCTAAACAATGGTAAATTTTTGTGGAAAGTATTTTCTACCTGACCTGCATATTACCTCTGAATATAATTAGCATGCCATTCATTATGAAGATATAGGCCAAGAGATGACCAAGAATAAAGTCCACACCACAGCATCGTCATCTAAGATCACCTTTCTTATAGACATCAACTCATGAAGAAGCACATTTAGGACATAATCAATGAATAAGTTACTAACCTGCCTATCTATGCTATCTCAAAAGTTACATGTCTTCAAAGTGTTCAACAGTTTAACATTCAGACACTCAAATGCCTTGTTGAATATTCATTTAGTTACACCAATTCTATCACATTTCTTTGGTTGACCTGTCTAGTGAACACAGAAAAAAATGGTAAGAACCATAATGTTTTAGGACTTGACCCAAGCTAGCTCACTTTATTTTCTGCCTACTCATGAATTATTTTAAATAATATATTATAGAATGCCTCAACATAAAAAATGTAGGTCACTGATCTATACTTTATAGACTTGTCTTTCTCACACAGAAAAATGGTGAAAACAAATTGGAACTCTAACCTTCCACCATTTCTGATTTCTACAATAATCATATCATAGTGTTCTGGAATTTAATTAATCCAGATAAGGAAACAAAAACATTTAAGTTATCTATTTGCTTATAAAAACATGGGTTAATTTTTTTGAGGTTAAAATTTTCTCTGACTATACTATCCCCAGTTTCTTTTTTTTTTTTTTTTTTCCAGTTTATTTCTAAAAAATAAAAGAGGAATGGGCTTGATTTTTCGCTCCATCTTCTCTCTGCTATGCTACTTGTTAGAGTTCCCTGGAACCTCATGCCATCTTTATTGTGGTGTTGAGGACTTTTTTCCCCTGCAATTTATTTAAGAATATAGAAATAATTTTACATTAATATGTACTTGAATTCAAGTTTCAGTTATTCTTCCTAAGATGCTGCTCATTCAGAACAGTTTTTATTATTGTCAGGAATAACTTGAATGTATGTCCCTGATGGAGTTACTGGGAAGACAACATTATCTATTATTCAGTAGGCTTGCTTGAGTTTCTGAAAACCATTGCTCTGGATAATTAATAAATAAACCTGCCAATAAAATAATTCATGCGGAACCAACAACAAAGTAAATACATTTATTTGCCAAAATTTTCTAGCAGGAGCATTATTAAAGGAGACTCTATTAATTTTCTTTTTATTATATGATTCACAGGCTTAGGATCTGAGTTACCCAGTCCATCAAATAAAATACTTTTCTGTTAGAGTCTTTATCCAAGGAGAGATTGTAACATTATTAAAAAGTGTTTCATTGATTGTTATGGCAATACACCTTTGAAGGGCACAGAAATTATTTTAATTGGATGAATTAGACATTCTTTGTGTCCATATGGAGTGTTGAATTTAATGATTTGGTTGAATGGATGTCAGTGTTTCTGTTCAATCTTTCAATTAAACTAATATTAATCTTACATTTTCCAAAGAAAGCTTAATAGCACAAGATAACTATGATATCGCTGAGACATACAGTAAGGTCACTGGATATAGATGAGCCCACATTGTTTTTCTGAATAATTCTGTGGCTAAGAGAGCAGCTGTGGAAATTGTAGCTGTACTAGCTTTTCTCCCTTTCAACTTCTTTGGGCTAAAGAGAGATCGATGTCTCTCTTTCATCACATTGTCATATTTAGCATTGTTACACTAATTCTTGAGGACCATTTGTAAAATCATCTGTTAATTTCTTGTTTTGTCTGTTTTAACTTGCAAAAATCAAGATAGTCTTTTAACCAACAGTTTTATATTTCTGTAAGGTTTATACAAATATGAATGCTTCTATTTGTCTTTCAAACCTAATTTGATGTGATTTATACAAAATTGTAATCATATACCATCACAGTAGGAAATGAAATGGGCATAGGTTTTCTTTAAGAATTATATGAAAATATGAAGTTATGAAATACTGAAGTCACTTTACATTGCTTATAAAATTGCAAAATTTTAAGAGTGCTTCAATTTGAAAATGATTGGGGTTCTAGGAACACAATTCAGAGAGGCTGTAAAATTACAAGGACACTTCAGCACTTGTGTGAGCATTTCCATTCAGAGGTGATCACCAGCAAGACTGCCTGAGCAATTTGCCTGGTATTTGTAGGAAAGACTTGTTCTTAAAAATATAGAGAAACTCCAATAATTTTAAATTGCAGTATACACTGTACATTCCCAGAAATCCAATTCAGTTTCTAAATAAAAACATTAGAACAGAACAACAATTTATCCCTTCCGATTCGAATGTCAAAGCACTCTAGCTGTAATTCATCCCAACTTGGAATTTTCTAACATGAGGAATTATTATGGTCATTAAAGAAGGTTATTTCTTTCTCTTAAACTCCTTGTGGGTTATTAATCTAAGGTTATCTCTGTATTTCTTTCCAGGCATCCTATGACCTTTGGAAGCCATTCTGAATTTAGATGAATTATGAATACTTGTGTATAAACAAACTTCTCAAAAGCAGTACTTGGAAATAGAACTAAGTACTCAAGAAATATGTATATGTCTAATTCCCGAGTATTCTTATATATGTATAAAATGGGTAGAATGTTTTTACCTCAAAAGCTCATTGTGGAGTTTAGATGGATAAACATTTTCCTACTACTCTGCCTTTTATGTAATAGATTTATAATAATTAGTCATTATTTGCTATTATCTTTATCATTTTAATAATCATTGTAAACTTGAAGTTCTGTATTATATAAGAACCATTTGATCCAATTGTATTTCAAACACAAACTGTGTATCATTCTGAACAGATTACTCACCTTTGGGGGTCTCATCACAAAATATTAACAGTGGCTCCATCTGGATTATGGATTTTTTTTCTATTTCATTATTTTCTTTTTCTCAACTACATTATTTGGCTTTTACATTTGACACACATTATTTATACAAAACAAAAACAGTTACCATGTACTATCCTGCCAAAGCATACTTGGCACTTGTGCATTTACAATGACTTCTTTTAACAGCAAAGGAGGTAATTGTATGTTGTTCTAAAGAGCTGAATACAGAAGTGAGCATCTAGAGAATCAGAAGTTACACGAGATATTGGGGATAAATGCAAATTATGAAACACCTCATTAGTCAAAGCCCTTCTATAACCTTAGATCAATATGATTTAGAAGACAGCCTTATCATAGCTAAGTTCCTCTCTCTTACATCTCTGGTGTCCAGAAACAAAGAAATTGAGGCATAAATGGTGTCCAGACACATTTATTTAATGAGGGAATAAAGCCAGGCTAGAGAATGAGACTTGAGCCAAGATGTCTAAGCCCATCTTTTAATTCTAATTCCCTTTTCCCTTTAAGATCTCAGAGTCCAACTAGTCCTAAGAGCTGTATGGATGAGTAGATAGAACTAAAAGAGAAAAAGTTGTCATGACTGGCTCACACATTCATTAGAAGTGGAAGAAGAGGAAGTAAAGAGGGGATGGATGTAATACAACAACAATTAAATCAAAATAAAAAAAAAGAGAAGTGGAAGAAATTATTACACAGGGGATTAGGATCAAGGAACCTGGCTTAAGCTTTTTGATTTAAATCATGTTCTCCCATGTTCCCTGTAGCAAAGATTATGAGGGACATGTACATTATTAAAAAATTGTCCACCCTGGATGGGTGGTTCAGTTGGTGTGAGTGTCATCCTATACACCAAAAGGCTGCAGGTTGATTCCTGGTTAGGACACATACCTAGGTTGTAGATTCAATAACCAGATTAGGGGTGGTAAAATTATCTAGAAAAAAAAATCTCTGGAGTGGGTTAATACACATTTTTAAAGGGTGAGAAAAAGTAACCAGGTAAAGGAAAAAGAAGCTACTTTCCTGCTCAAAGACACCTTGACAAAATGACAGAGACAAAGCCTTTTATGAAGATAGAAACAACAAGCAGGCATCAAATGCTAAACAACAATTTATAAGAGAGAGAAGGTTAAGCAGTAAGACCTATGAGGCTGGTGATGGTCAAATCACGAAGAGTTTTTAGTGTCAAACAAATGAGCTTAGATTTTACTCTATAAATAATGTAAAATTATTAGATAAATCTAAAATAGGAGAAGATACTAATAGTTATGTAGGAAATAGATAAAGTTGAACAGGGATGTCAATTTTAAGACTGTAATAGCCAAAGAGGAAAAAAATGACTGTGAGCATCAAGATCTTTAAAATTTATGATTTCACCAATACATATTTAATCAGATTTTGACAATTTTGAAGTACCATCCCTTGAAACTTTGAAGTTAATCCAAAGATATAATTTTAAACAATATTTTGTGTCAGAAGAATGTGGCCTTTGTGAGTTTACTGAATTGTATTATCATCAGTAGTAGAGAAGCTAAGAGACATACAAACTCTAGACTTAGGACTTTCTTCTCCACCAGAAACTAGGAATTCCAGTGAGGTGCAATGACATGACTACATGTCAAGGTAAACCACTGAAAACGGAGATAGGTTGTATCCAATACAACCACGAAGGGTTCTAATAATTGCTGCTTCATACTTGCATCAAATGACAAATTGTGATAGTCCAATTGGTGGCATAATGATGACATCATTTCACTTTTTCATGTGTTCTTTTATTGAGGTTTGTATAAGATTTGAACTGTTTATGGACAAACATTGGCATGGTGAGGACTAATTTAAGAGCTAAGTGTTCTTATGAGGAAGAAAAAACTTGAAAGAACCAGTATAATTCTCTGGATTTAATTGGACAGAACTGAGTGCAAACCCAGTTTAATTATTTATTTGGTCAGAGCTAAAGTTATGTACCTAAAGATCACAACCTATCTCCCAGTTCTTTATTTCCCATTAGAGGTCTAATGTATTTGAAAATTTGTTTTATTTTGTTTTGTTTAATTTTGCCTTGTTATAAATGAGAGTTGACTATTATCTTAGGAGCACAGCCTAAAGCAGACCTTCCTTTAGAATATGTTTTTATTTTTAAAAAGCAGATTAAAACTGAATATTCAGGCACTGACCTGCGAACCCAAAGGTCGCTGGTTCAATTCCTAGCCAGGACACAAAACCAGGTTGCAAACCAGGTCTCCAGCCAGGTCCATAGCTGGAGGCAGGTGAAAGGCAACCAAACATTAGTGTTTCTCTCCCTCTCTGCTTCCCTCCTTTCCCCTTTCTCTAAAAATAATAATAAAATCTTTTTTAAAAATTGAACATTCATAAACAGTTTGACTCATGAAAGCAAATCCGAGGTTTTAAAATAAAACTATTAAAGTAAATTAACTGAATTTTAAATTGAAATTTTATAACAGTATATACCATTTAAATTTTAGAATTTATGAAGAAGGTGAAGACATGAGAAAATAATACAATTTGCTAAAGATAGTATAGGTTAGAATTGATAGTTTCTGATAGAAATATCCAAGTCCAGAATTTCTCTGAACTTTTATTCATTGTTAAATTTAGAATTTATATTTCTAAAAGAAGTAGAGTACTTTACACAGTTATTAAATGCAAAGTTATATTACAAATATGCTTATGATTTTATGAAAGATTCATAACCTCTAAAATTTCCAGTATCTCTCAACTACTTTAAAATAACACAAGATCATTTGAAGTACATATAAACTGGTTGCAAACTGCAAATTGAAGACTAAGAATTCTTAAAATAATAAACACTTTATTCATTAGTAAACCCATTTCTGTTAGAAATATATATGACATTTTTAGCATTTTCATCTTCTTCTAACTCATCATAGTAAACCTTCATCAAATTTTTGATAGTCTAGTATTCACTTATTACTGTTGTAATTACTTTGAAATCATAACCTCCACCAACATTTTAGTCGCTTACTGAAAAAGGCAAGCAAACCTACACCCTGGGTATTTTCCTAACAGCAAAATAAAACTGTCTCAAACACCAAGACCTAAGCTGTTAAAGGACTACAATTTTCTATGATATATTTTTCCACATGTGATTGCAGTGTAATGGAATATGGTTTTCTTCCAAATTCCAAGTTAAAAGCATAAAAATTATTAATTATTCAAGGTTACATGGTACTTTTTTCTACATATAAATTTGCTATCACAAATATCACAGCTAAATATCCATCAAATATATTGATACATCATCCAAATATATTGTACATAGATGTTTCCATGAAATCTAAGAATGCCACTCCCATTTAGTAGCAATATTTAGAATTATCTTTAGATTATTTCTTTTAAAAAGAAAAAAGTTTTCCTACAGAAAGCTAATAAAACAAGAAATTTGTGGAGTTTGAAAAGCATGAGTGTATAAACAGCAAATATGTATGATTTAAGTCATTAAACAATCAATCATTCATTTTTACTGAACACCTATTATATGTAAATCATTGTTTCATAACTGAGATTTGGGAGAACCTTGGCCAAATCAATAATTAAACTGTGAAAAACAAGCCCAGAGGTGCACCAGTTCTTGGTAGTTTCCTATACCCTAGATTTACATTCATGCTATTAAATTGGCCCCTGGTGTTATAAGATTTAATTAATCCATTATTTCTAAAATCACAATGAGATTTGTGTTTTGCACAGATATTGGCTAGGGGTGAGTTTGGTGTTTCATTCATTATCTAATCTTAACAACCCTGTCACATGCCAAAGTTAAATAAACACATGCCCTGATGCTTAGTCATTCTTGTTTTCATAATATCATGGTTCCCATCTCCCTATAAACCATAATTCTTACTATACTTCCTTCCTTGCTTCCTCTTGAGTTATTCATAAACATTTTATCTACTCCAGACTATCTTTTAACATAGCTTGATTAATTCACACATGCCCTTTACCAATTCTCCTAATATCACTCATGTGTTTTGACTCAATAACTACACTCTTCACCAAGCACTAAGCAACAAAATGAGGGCTATTTTTTGCATTCTATAAACCAAAAGCTCAACATACGGGAATAACACCCAATCGATCATTCTCAAGTGTTTTACACTTGGCCATATCGCAGAATGCTACTATACTGTGTATTTATGGTTTATAATTAAATCTGTATAAATAGTGACTCCTGGACTATGGTCCAGCTTCATGGGGCACTTATCTTTCTGTCCTGCAAAACCCAGAAGAAAGTAGGGCATTATCCAAGAATGATATCCATAAGATTCATGGTAACAGCTATGTCTTAACAAGGTGCCTTCAGTCTATTCCAGTTCCTGACCCTCACTGCTTACAGCAGCCAGTCCTTTGGAGGAAGAACAGAGCTGTGTGTTATGGGCTTGCAATGGGGAGGGAGAGTGACCTATTTATTCCTTAGCTCAGCCTGAATGTTATTAGTTAAACCAATCTAATTTTCTTAAGGGGAAAAGTTTTCCTTTGGTTCAGTCAGATAACAGAAAAATCCGCAGAAATCTTCCATAGGCTCCCACTGTCAAATCAATCTACTCATGTGCATACAGTTACATATATCTTACTTTCCCTTCTGTACTATGGCTAGTTAATATGAACGCCTTCACCTATGCACTGAATCCCATATGTCTTACTTTTCAAGGATATTGTTCCAGAAATTCCCTTCTTATTTCTGCACCATCATTTTTCTCTGTTCTGGTTTACCTTTATCAGCACAGAATTATGCTGTTATTTCCTCTTTCTTTAAAAAACAAACAAACAATATATTTTGTAAACTAATGTCTGACAGAGTAGCCAACAATACTCAATGGGGAAAAGAAAGCTTTTTAATAAATTGCAATGAAACAGTGGACATTTATGTGTAAAATAATAAAACTAGGACTCTATCTTATATCAACTGCAAAAAATTATCTAAAAGTGGATTAAAAACTTAAATGTAAGACTGTAAACCATAAAATTCCTAGAAGAATATATCAGAAAAAAAGATCTTTGACATGTGTGTTGGCAGTGATTTATTTAATATGACACCTAAACCATGAGCAACAAAGTCAAAAGTAAAAAAGTGAGATTGCATCCAACTAAAAATCTTCACAGTAAAAGAAATAATCAACAACATGTAAAAATAACTTAAAGAATGGGGGGGAAAAAACTATTTGCAAACCGTACATCCAAAATATATTAAAAATTCATACAACTATATAGCAAAAAACAAACAAACAAATAAAAAAATCCAATTCAAATTGCAAAGGGCCTGAATAGAATAGTGTATCTTCCAAAAAAGATACACTAATGACTAAAAAATACATGAAAGTGTTTGCCATCCCTAATTGTAAGGAAAATAAAAATCAAAACCAGCCCTGGTTGGTGGCTTAGTGGAAAGGTGCCAGCCTGTGAACCCAAAGGTCACTGGTTTGATTTCCAGCCAGGGCACATAACCAGGTTGCAAGCCAGGTCTCTAGCCAGGTCCATATCTGGAGGCAGGTGAAAGGCAACCATACATTGATGTCTCTCTCCCTCTCTGCCTCTCTCCCTTCCCCTCTCTCTAAAAATAATAATAAAGGAACCCTTTTTAAAAAATCAAAGCCATGGTGAGGTATCACCTCACACCTATTAGAATGACTTTCACTAAAAAGAAGGGACATAACAAATTTTGACAAGGATGGAGAAAGGGAAACACTTATGTACCGTAGATAAGATTGTAAATTGGTACTATTTCTACAACCACTGTAGAAATAGTGATATAGCCAGTATAGCCAGAGGTTCCTCAGAACATTCAAAATAGAACTATCATTATCATCCAACAATTCCACTTTGAGGAATACATTCAAAGGAAACAAAAACAATGTTGAAGAGATAGCTAGACTCTTGTTCATAGCAGCATTATTTACAATAGCCAAAATATTGAAGTAACCTGTGTCCAACACAAATGCATGGATAAAGAAAATGTGGTATATACACAATAGAACATTGTTCAGCCATAAAAAAAGAAAGAAAATTTGCCATTTGCAAAAATGGATGGACCTTGAAAGCATTATGTTAAGTGAAATAAGTCAGACAGAGAAAGACAAGTACTGTATGATCTTTTTTATATGTGGAATCTAAAAACAAAGAAATCCCCCAAGTAGTAGGAATAGAAATCAGATTTGTGATAACCTGAGGGGCTACAGGGAAGGGGGATTGAATGAATGAAGTTTAAAGGTACAAGTTTTCAGTGATAAGATAAAGAAGTACTGGGCTATTATGTACAATGTGATGGTTACAGTTAATACTGCTCTATGGTATACTTGAAAGTTATGAAAAGAATAAATCCTAAGAGTTCTCATGAGGTGATGGAGGTTAACTAAACTTACTATGATAACCATTTTACAGTATATGAAAGTCAAGGTATACCGTATACCTTAAACTTATATGGTGCTATGTGTCCATTATATGTCAATAAAGCTGGAAAAAGGTAAAACAAAAACATCATTTTACAGCAATTTTCTTTCCAGCTATCAGATCTTTTCCATAATCCTCTCACAGCAAAACTCCTAGTGTTATCTATTTCCATTGTTTCTATTATTCTCAATTACTCTTCACATTCTCACTGGATTTCATTCTTGAGTTCCGTCTTCACCATGCCACCAAAACTGCTCTAAATAGAGTCAACAATAACCTTCACATTGCTCAAACCAGTGGCCAATTCTTATTTCTAGTTCTCACCTTATTTCACCCATCATAGTGCTTACTTTCTTGGTAATCTCATGCAGTCAAACTTGTATTTTCAGACTCAACCTCTTAACTGAACCTCACACCTTTGAATCTAACTGTTAAATTCACATTTTACTTGGGTATCTAATATAAATCAAAACTACAACATATAATAAGTTGAAGTCATCATTTTATCAACAAAACTTGCTCCTACTTCACATTTCTCTTATCCCAGTAAAGGATAACCCCTACTGTCAGTTGCTCAAAACCAAAAACCTTGTTTGTTCCATCTCTCACATCCCACAACCAATCCTTCTGTAAATTCTGTCAGTTCTAACTTCAAAATACATGAGGCTTACCTTTCTTATTATTTCTACTACTGCCATTCTGAAGCAAAACTTATTTCCCATCTAGACATTGGGTTACTTACTTAGTCCTTGCTCCCATCCTGGTCCACTAAAGGCTATTCTCATTACAATGCCCAGAGTGATCATTTTAAAATGGAAATCAGATCTCTGGTTTCTGGGACACTTAGCCTTGCTGGTTTTTTCCTACTATAATGGTTCTTCCCTCCCAATATTATTTACTCATTCTGCTCTTTCTCCCAAATTTTTTATGTTGCAGGGCGCCAGAACTCAATCCTTGGTCTTTTTTTGTCCTCTCTACACTTAGTTAGTGATCTTGCCTAACACCGATGCCATAAATATCATGTATATTCCAACAACTCCAGCATTTCTATCTCAAGCTTGGCTCTAGGCATCCAGCTGCCTTCCTGGTTGTCCCAGCTAGATATCAAACAGCTATCTCAAATTCATTCTTTCTGACATTAAACTTATTCCACTTGTGTCTTTCTTATCACAGTCAATGTCAACTTCATTTTTCCAATTGCTTAGCCCAAAAACTTGGAGACACATTTCACATCTCTATTTTTTTGCACAATTTATACCTCCCCCCAAATTAGCTGCATCTGCATAACCTGAAAGCTTGTCAAAAATGTAAATTCTTAAACCCACTCCAGACCTTGTAAATTAGGAATACTGGATGGGGCCCAGAAATCTCCATTCAACAAAGTTTCAGTTGATTCGTCTAGATGTTTGCTCAAGTCTGAGAACCACTGTGCAAAAGAATATTGAGAATCTTACTGGGAGCTGAAAGTCGCTTAGGAGCAAAGGCTGATTCTTCAATTAAAAAGTAGAGTTCTTTGTGAACCATTAAGATAATCATAGTTGCTACTGTTACACCTCACACAGGTCTCATGGAGGTTGGGCAAGTAAGGTGCTATCATGGCTAGAGCATACATAGCATGTGAGAGCTGATGGCATGGGTCGATGGGCTGCATATCTGTGAGCAAAGTATTTCACATCTCTCTCTGCTCTAAAATAAGGAAAATAATTCTTAGTTCACAGAATTATTGGAAAGATTGAAGAGGTTATAAATTTAACAATGCAACATTATTAGCCTGTAGTATGCATCAATAAATGTTAGTTTCTGTTGACTATACAGCTAAAAGTTCCACTCTAACCTCTGCCAGAGATAGCATTTCTATTTATAAAAAAAAAAAAAAAAAAAAAGTAAGTATAAAGGCCAAGAGTTGAACAAAGGTCCTTGTTTTTATTATTTGCTTATTTAAAATATACACTTAGCCAATACCTGTCCTCTAGCCTTTGTGCCTGGTATATAAAATGTCACTAATCCTCTATGTCTTAGGGAAGCTTCTTGGTAGACAGAGCTTGCCTTTCTTGCCCTTATTTGCATAATGGTTATAGAGCACCATGTACATACAGAGACTTGATTAATAGTTCCTGACAGATGATCTCAAATAAAATACAAATAAGCCAAAATTATAAATGCACACAGCTCTCCCAATCACAAATTTATCCTCTTGTTCTAAAGTCAAAAAATTATAATTTGTCTCCAGTTAGTCCCCTCAGTGCTTTGTAACTTGAACAAAACATATAACTTAAAACATCTACTTAAAAGGAAAGAGACATAAAAACTAAATTGAGAGGCCATTAAAAATAATCAATATTCTCCTGGGATATTTTGCTCCCTCCCTTCCTCCCACCCTCCCTCTTTGTGTGTGTGTGTGTGTGTGTGTTTGTGTGTGTGTGTGTGTGTATAAGAAAGAGACTATGTGTGTGACAATGGTTTTGTGATTGTCAGGTTAATGATCTTTATTTTGCCTAACATGTTCATCATCACATACCTTCATTTACATACACCGGAAGAGAGAAATTCAGTTCTCGGTACCTGCCTCCTTTTGTATAGATCTTTGATTTGCCCTTATTATAACCAAAAGAGACTGTCCGGGCCAATATCATTCTCAGGAGGGAAAGCAGAGTTGATTTCTAATGGACTGAGCTAAAAAGCTCAGGTGATTCTGCTTTCTGAGCTATGGGAAACCTCCACACTTCAAGCTATTCAAGCCTTTCAGAAATGCTGAACTGTTGGAGTTGTCAGTAGAGATTCAGCAGAACTGAGGTGTCCTAATGGGTTTTATCACTGTTACACAACTGAGACTATAGTCGCCATCAATCTGTATTATATATGCTGTGTGTGTGATTTAGACAGATTTATATAAAAAGAGTTTGCCTTCAGAAATAGAAATGTGGAATCTATTGATGAACAATGATACCACCATGACTCCTTGAAATCAAGAGAATAATTATCTGAGGAGAGCTACCACTTAAGCGCTCCCCCGAGAACTCCCAAAGTCAAGATCAAAGCCAGTTGCTTAGGCCATTTTCAGCATAACCTACTCTTGAGCAGAAAATCAAGTCACTGTCCACATTCCTCAGTTCATATTCCCTAGTCTTGTTTTAATGTAGGAAAATACAATCTACAGCTATAAGAATGTGAAATACTGGAGCATCGCTCAGGGTTCTCCTATGACAAGATTTATCCATCTTTAAAACGCTCAAAAGGCTGTGAGAACAAAAACTGTCAAACACAATCACAGCACCTCCGCCGCACCAGAAGAAATTAAGTGAGGATGTCACCCAGTAAGCTACTCCTGCTCACACACTCACACCAGCCAGGGAGAAAACGTTAAGTGCTGCGGAGTGGGAAAACACCCTACCTCACATGTGGCCTGCCCAGCACCTCTACAGAAAAAATAGCGAGCGGGTGCAGTTATCGGCGCTGACATTTCAGCTCAACTCTCCCCACCCTCACTCCCCTTCCCCCCTCAGTCCCACAGGCAGCTGCAGCATTGACAGAAGGCCTGTGTCAGTTTCCATCTGACTGTCACTCTCACTTATGCCTCTATTATCAGCAGTGCACTGGGGCAGTCCCCACTTGGAAAGGCTGCTGATCTCTATCGCTCTCCTCCACGCTGGCCCTGCCATGAACCTGACTGAGAAAGAGCGAGACACAGAGAGCAGGGGGGGAAAGCTGCTCTGAGAAAGGGCCTGGGGGAGGGAGGAGGCGGGCAGTTGGGAGGGAAAAGAATGAGAGAAGAAAAGGGAGAGAAACCAACCAAAAAAGGTTAGGGAGGATAGGGGTGGGCCGGAGGGTGGGGTGGTAGCCGAGAGGAACAGACCGAGAGGGAGTGGGGGGCACTGATACAGTTTGGGTCCTTTTCTTATTTTTCCTATCCAATCTCCAGCATTCAGTCTTTTGTGTCAGCTTTCAGAAATGCCCTATTTGACTGGCAGCCTGTCACAGATCAGTTACCACCTAAAGCCGCTTGGCAGCCAGAGGTGACGGCCCAGGAAGGGATCTAAGTGGGGTGGTTTATCAGTGCTTCTTTACGCCTCGTGAGCTCCTTGACACAAAAGCAAAGGGTATTAAAGATCTAAAGCGAGCCCAAAAGCGTGAAAGCTCCTTATAGGCTGCAGGATGTGGATGTGACTAAATTTTTAAATATTTTGAGTTGATGCTATTCATTTTGCCAATAGAGTAGAAAGAATTTTTGTTACAGAAATGAGTGTATGTTCCACTTGAGTGAGATTTGGAAAAGGGAGGAAGTCCCTAAAATATGTGCTTAGAATATTACAACTACCCTGTATTTACACTCATGCATCTATTTTAAATTTAAATAAAATGAAACACATTTTAAATTTAAAAATTCACATCCATGATTTAAGTGCATCGCAATATTACAGATTTTGCTTTTTAAAACATTATAATGTAATATTGTGAATTTATTTATTTATTTGTAGAAATGGTAAATATAGAGAGGATCCAGAATTCATTAGGTCTGTGCTGTGTCTCTCTCATGGTCCTTTATGCAAGAATTATTATTAAAGTAGTGTATTTTTAGCATGCTAATGGCCTCTCTCAATAACATTCCTATAATATTAATAGTCCTACTACCCAGTATTCAAGCCACAAAGCTATACCTTTTGTTACCTAATGATAGTACTTTAATTAATTAATTTATTTATTGGTTTATTTTAAAATGGTCAACCTGGCTCTCCTCTGGAATATCATTTGAACGCTATGATCATGGATAACCAATGATAACCAACATCTTGGTACTCAGGGTAGGCAGATTTAATTTAGAAAGTGACTAAAGCAAACACACCCCTGAATCCACAATCCACACATGATCATGGCTGTCAGGCTCTCAGCACAAGTATGAAATCTGTCAGGAGTCAGTGTCCTACATGCCATTAAAGAACTCTGGGTGTTACTGTTTGTTATAATGAATATAATGAGAAAATAAATATATCCCATTAATTGTTTGCTGATGTCTTAAAGTAGGAAGTTTTCTATTTCCTTGATTTTACATAGAACTGCTACCTTTTTTTAGCCCTCCTATTGTTTGCCTGATAACCTGTTTTCCTTCCCTTGTTATCTAAGTCCCTCAGGTCTCTACAAATGTTACCAAGCCTTTCTCAGAGTCTCTCTAGCTAGGCTGAAATTCTCTATTTTTTGACAGTTATCAATTTATAGGCTAGTAGATATATGAGGAAAATCATACTCAGCTCTTTTATTTTATATATTATTAAGGGGACAAACAAAATTTCCTATCTATGCAATGCTCTACCAAAATCTTAAGTCCATAATATTATAATAATAAGAAAACAACTAAACTAAGATGAAGAAAAAAAGTTAAGCAACAACACACAGCAGATGAGCAAAGGGGTTCTAAA
Source organism: Noctilio leporinus (assembly GCA_004026585.1). Taxonomy (NCBI): domain Eukaryota; kingdom Metazoa; phylum Chordata; class Mammalia; order Chiroptera; family Noctilionidae; genus Noctilio; species Noctilio leporinus. Next base: position 200,018 of record PVIW01002168.1, read on the forward strand.
GTCAGAAATACCGAGTTCCCTAACACCTACATGGCCTTTGGGAAACAGTCCTTAACACAAACCACTCTAAACTTGGTACTCTCACCTGGAAAATGGAGAAAAAAAGCATCTACCTCACTGTATCATTACAGGAATTAATGAGATAATGCATTTAAAGATTTTGGGAAAATGTATGTCACATGGTAAGTACTCAGTACATGCTTTCTAAATCAATTGTTTCTAATTATTAGTCCAAAGATTCACAGATAAATAATCAAAGAATCAAAAAGGTGAAGGGAGGGAGGGCAGGTCTTCTGACATTGACAGACCATTTGCAAACGGATTAGCATAAGAAGATGGGTGTCCAGTTTTACAATGAGCTTAGGTAGACAGTTTACTTCCAATATGAAGCAACTTCAGCCAAAGTCAATATATAAGATTATATATTAACCCAGCATAGCTCTTCCATCATTCTCAATTTAAAAGAAGGTGTAAATGTGCTTTCTGAAAACACCAGCATCAACAGAGCAAAAGTAAATCCAGGTTAGGAATTAGACTGTATACAGGTGTAACCATTAAAAAAAATTTTTAAAGACACCTTTGATCAAATTTAGAGCTAAAGGGTCCAACTTGGAAACTCCTAGTAACATTTTGAAAGATGTTTTTCAATTGCTTCTGCACAATTTTTTTAGTTCTAAATGATCAAGGCTATTACACTAAAGAAGCACATTTTTTAAAATGATTTTATTTTTTTTATCTTCGGAGAGAGGGGGAGGGAGGGAGAAGAGTGGGAGAGAAACATCAATGTGTGGTTGCCTCTCATATGCCCCCAACCAGGGACCTGGCCCGAAGCCCAGGCATGTGCACTGACTGGAATCGAACCAGCGACCTCCTGGTTCGCTCATTCCACTGAGCCACACCAATCAGGGCTTAAGCATATTTTTAATTGAAACTATGAGTCAAAAGGAAAGAGCAGATTCAATTGAAATAGACTTTTTAGAGATGTTCACTGTAAAATTTAGAATTCCAGTAGGTTTTCATCTCATTAGAAATTGTAAAATTGAGTCAGTTGTCTTATTATGTACTGTAAACAAATTATGGTTTCTACACAAAATATTTTCATGTTATCCCACATCAATCAGATAATTAGGGGCACCATGTATATATAATGGAAGAAGTAATCCATTATTTCTAGTTAGTGCTATGTTCATGTATACTTTTAGGAAGTGTGAGGGATGGTGGGGAAACTAAGGAGAAAAATAAATAAAATTTCAAAATATTAGTAAAGGCCTCATGGTCTAATATAATTTTTCCACCAGTTTTAACTCATGTTTAGTGTCTTCTAAAAATGACAATAGAGCATATAAAAGAGAGAAGCACTAAAGAAAACAAATTATTGACTCTAGTTTCAATGGCAATTTTTCAAATCCATGGTCAGGGAAGAGGAGGAGCCCAAAAGACTGTTAAAGCTGGTTCTGTCCCCATATGTGCCGATTAACTTCACAAAAAGAAAACTGCTTCTAGTCATAGCCTCAACCCCAGCTGGTCATGTCACAAATGTGTCACTAGTTATACACAAAAGAATGTGGATGGCTGTTGTCACAACTTCTAAAATTCACAGGGGGAATAAAGTGACTATGTCTATGTTGAACAATGCTCAATCAACCAAAGGCTTCAAAAATTCTCTTTCTTTGTTTCCTTCTATTTATCCTTTGTTTTATCTCAAGCTAATTTGCATTTGCAGAAGCCTAGAATTTTTTAAAAGGAGAAAATGGGTGCTTTTTCTTTGCTTCATTACTAAGGGAGTAAGTAAAAAGTGGCAATGACTAGAAAAGTGAGGTGTCACACTGGATGAACAGGTTGAAAAAGTAAAATTTAAAGCCATTAAATATGCATACTAGGAAACATAGAAATATCTTTTTTTAAGTCTGAGGTCTTCTGTCCTCACAAATTGTTTTTCATTTGATATAGAATGTTTTATGAATTATAAAGATAGCATGGAGAATAAATGAATATTTAATATACAAATATACAGGTTTTAGGTATTTCTATATAGCAATATTTTTATTCAGTCCATTTAACATAAAACTAGAAATATGCTTGTTAAAAAAAAAGAGTAAAAAAACTTATGGTTGATTATGATCAAAGAAAATGTCTCTATGTGAGAAGCCTCTTTTGCAAAAGTCTTGATAGATGCCAATCTTCTTCCTAATCCACCAAAACTGTACTGAGAGGTTAGCATGCATAGAGCATCATCTTTTCCACCCAGAACATTGCCATTAATTTATAATTCTATAGTTAGCAGAAACAACCTGGTTGCAAATTTACATGCTTTGGGCATCAAATAAACTAATTAAACGGATCTATACAGTAATTGTCTTCTACTGTTTACTGATTAAAAAGCCCTTGAAATAATGAGAATTCCTTGCAGTAGGAAAGCTTGGACCCATGAGCCATGATGTCTATCAATGGTCTCAGAACTCCTCCTGGAGGACACGAGATTAAGAGGCAGTGAAGAGGAAGAAAATGCTTGGCCTACCCCTCCCCAGTCACAGTTCTGCGTCTCTGACTCTGAACTCTGACAGTGTGGCCTGTCTCAGAGTTTAGAGCTCAGATTCTCCAAGGTCACCAACAATAGTTCTTAGTGAAAATTTCAAAGGAGCTCAGAAAATGCTTTTGTTAAATATCTTACACTGGGCAGAAGCTTGAAGGGAAAGGTTAGCTATAAATATATCCCTCACAGAATAATAAGACACTCTTACTCAATTTGCCTATAATTTATACTTTTTTTTCCTAAAAATTGTTTGCATTGGGATCAAGGAATTTATTATTCTGACATCAGCATAATGAGGAATATGAGTGTTCAGAGTTGTACAAAAAATAATTTCCAAAGATTTTCAGAATTGTATGATTATCACCTTATCACCTTATACTCCATGAATTCTTAGCTACCAACATTTGGGGAAATGTTTTCCTACATTTTATAATAAAACAGGAAAGCTGAGAAAACATTCTGAATACTTTTTATAACACCCAGGATCCCAGAATATTGAATAACATGAGCAATGTTTTATATTCACTTTCTGTATGTAACCACTTTACACTCACAAATACAATGTTTTGAAATGATCACTTTAAAAATTGTTTTAAGTTTCCATCATAATCCAGCCAAAGATATATTTTCTAAATATGTTCAGGAGCACCCATTCATTACTTCTACTTTCACTTAAAAAAAAAAACCGGAACAAAAGCAGAAAAACAAATTTATAACAAATTGCTTTAAATAAAATTAGAGCTTACTACATTACTGAAATGTCTTATTTTAAATGTATAGCTAACTGCTGAGCTATTCTAGTGTAATGTTATTTAAAAATGTATATATACCTACCAGGTTGAGTACTTTGCCAACTTTCGGCATGAATTAAAACTATCACTAAAATATCTTCTCCAAGAAAGTGTACAATAACAGTTCTCATGTAGCCATTGGATATAATTACTATAGTAAGTTACATCTAATTTCCTGTAAAGTGCTAATGTGCATTCAAAATCAAAAGGACAGACTCTCGTGGTTTTGTTTTGTTTTTTCTTTTTAGCAAAACAGAGGGCCTCAAATCATTAATAGCTGCTGTGAAAAAAAATGCCAAAGCATAATTTTAAAGTTTGATTTAGAGTGTTAGTGCTATGTTCATGTATACTTTATTAGCTCTGATTCATAACCAGATAAGACAGATCCAGTATTACTGAAAAAACTATCATGTTTTGGTTATGTATGCTATATTTATCTGTTTCTTTGGGATGCCCAGATAAAAATTGTTCTGTTCTTTTTGACATTCATTCTGATTTTAGGAAAATAATTTCTGGTGAATATAAATAAATTATTAAAATTCTATTACAATTAATTTCTTTGTCCCTAGTCAATGTTTGGTGATAGGCTAAATCTTATATTTTCTATTTAATGTACTAATGTAATTTTAAAAGTATCTGCATCGTGCAATAATAATGCCTGATTTACCTCTTTTATAGGATTATTTTCAATATTAAAAAAGATAAAGTATATAAACTACTTCATAAATGATAAATAAGATTTTAAAGTACTAGTTACTATTGATTTTTAAAGTACTAGTTAATGTAATTTTCCAAATTTGACATACTTAACATACAGAATATATATTAATTAATTCTATTTCCTATTATTTTCAGGTATTTATTCACCTATATTGATATACTGTATTTCCAAAGAGTCTCAGAATTGTATGATTGTCACCTTATACTCTAGGAATTCTCCACTGCCAACATTTGGGGAAAAGTTTTTTTATATTTTATAATAAAATAGGAAAGTTGAGAAAATATTCTGAACACTTTTATAATAATACCCAGGGTCCCAGCACATTGATCTGCCAAGTTCATCTTTGTCTACTCAGCATGAGTGGTTCAAGGAAGCCTCACAAGAGGGAGATAACTACTTTGACTGATACTTCCAACTGTTAACATCACCTCAAATGATATCAACAAGACAAGCCACTAAAAAGCCTTTTTCTTAAATGTCTAATAGTGCAGTTACTTCCTTGGGTTAATGTAAAATGGTCTTTCTGAGACCTCTTTTTAATCTCTAACTATGCTACTCTGCAGGGTAGAATTGACCAAGGCTATCACCTTAGAAAGCTTAGGGCAGAGCTCTGAAAAACATGAGTCAGAAAGGTATTGGAAAAAACCTGAGAAAATATCCAAAGCACAGTGAGCTGCCTATGGAGTTGGCCCTGGGCAGCCAAGGAGAAGTTTAGGTCACATGAAGCCTTGGAAGCAAACACACACACTGTGAAGCAGGGCTGCTTCATTTGATGGAAATTTTGTGCCCTGAATAATAGCATCCTGTTAAGAGGATGCAGTATGAATAAAATCCAGATCATTCCCAGAGTTGTTCTTCTTGAAGTTGACCTGTGTTTTCTTCCTGGGACACACCTTTTTCTTGACATGCTTCTCAATTTGCATGTGTAGGAGTCTGCTCCTCCTTCATCTGAAGGACAACTTTTCTCTAATTCTTTCTTCACCTAGAAGGAGAATATCTTATTATCATTTGCAGGAAGGAGCAGTATATAGTGGCACTGGGTTGAAAACAAACTTGACAGACAAGCTATTGCTTCCAGAGAAAGGACCCAGGGGAAGGTATTTCCCTAAAGCAGGTCTTCTCCCCATAGTCTATGAAGTGGCTGTGAGGCAAATTTGTAAAAGCTAAGGGACATTCAAAAACTCTGGAGTTAAAAGGAGTATATCAAATAACTCTCAGTGAAACCATAGATTTTACTTTCGTTCTTGGAAAGACCCCAGATAGGGGAAGGATTTAAAAAATGCATTATTTTCTTACATGTGTCTCTCTCATACTAACTATAAGTTCCATGGTGAGGAATGCGATAGGATACGATTTTCACCAGTTTACACGCTTTATTAGCAGTACTCAATGATGTATACTTGCACCCTGTTCACTGTGAGTTGGGTGCTGTCCTAAGCACTTTACATTTAATAACTAGTATAATAAAACATTTCTATGGGGTAGCTACTATTTTTTTAATTTGTGTTTTTTTCAGTTAGTTTATTGTTGTTGTATTACAGTTGTCCCATTTTTCCTCCACTGCTCTCCCCTGCCCTGTCCACCCCATCCCCTCTCCCACAGTCAAGGAAGTGAGGAGTAACTGAGCTTAAGCAACCTGACAGTAAATCACATAGGTGAAGCTAGAATTAAACCCAGTCAAAAGCCTAGCCCCAGAGCCTACCCTCTTAACCACTTCTACGCTATCCTCAGTAAACATTTTTACAAATAAGTGCATGAATGAATAACATAATATAACATAACATTTCAGAGAATCATTATGCAATCTCAACTACACTGAACTTTAAATCATTTTTGGTCCCTGAGAAAATTGTAATTGGGTATCCAGTGCTTCAAAAGTTGTGTCCCCTGACTTATATTACATTGGAAATGCACGTAAGAGAGGAAGTTATTATAGTAGAGTGTTTCTAAGTGCTGTGGTGAGAAAATATAAAGAGCTATGGGAGCAGAGAGTTAGGGTATACAATCCTGTCTTGGGGGTGGGAATCAGGAAAGGCTTTTAAGAGGAAGTACCACAGCTAAAGTGAGATCTAAAGGGTGATCAAGACAGAAAATAAAGGGGAATGTTTTAGTCAGAGATAATTCCAAGTGTGACAACAAAAGGGGTAAAAATAATAGAGTGAGACTGAAGGACAGAAAAAAATAAATGTTTGGTGTCATTGCAGCATGGAGTGTAAGGGAGACAAGGCAAAAACTAAACCTTTTAAAAACAGGCAACAAATCATAGAGGGACTGAGGAAACATAAAGAGTTTAGACTTTATCCTTATGATTTGGAAGTCAGTGATGAATTTCATGTGGAGCAGATCAAAGAAGTGATATGATCTACATTTGATTACTGTGACTGATGGAGAAAGATTAGAGGGTACCAAGGCTGTGGACTAGGGTTGAGTTTAAAAGGCTTTGAAGTAATTCAGGAAACAAATTAAATAACATACATGGTGAGTTTGTGATAATCTGAAAGATTATCAAGTGAAGATCTTTGGAAGAACATTGACTCTCAAGGAATGAAGCCCAAGCAGAGAGGCGTGAGCTAGACAAACTGATAAAAGTTCCCGGTCTAAATACGTCTTCGATATTCAGGAGTAGATGAGGATTCCCAGGATGTGGAGCAAGATAAATCTCTGGGTCAGAATGCTGAGGAATGTCAACATTTAAAGGCTAGAAAAAGGAAAGGAAGTCTGAGAGAGGGAGTTGAGTATGTGTTTTTAAAGCCAAGAAGAGCATGGTAAACTGCTCTTTTCTACAGCACTATTTTAGGTTTAAATACCAGTCAATTAACATAGAGTTGAAAACATCCATTGCAATCAGCCCCAAAGATGTCCTGTTTGACCTGAGTGAAAGCAGTTTCCTATTGGAGTCTTCAAGACAAAAAAAGAACTGAGAAGTAAGTTCAAAGTGAAAAATAGACAACTTTCCAAAAAAATCTGTGGCCTTAAGTTGTGGCCTTTAATAAGAAAAGACAGGGTAACAGCTGGAAGTGAGGATCTGTGTCTAGGAAAAAACTGTTCTTTTTAAGATGCGAGTGTATTTGGGTTCTCACAGCAAGTAGTTTATGCAGAAAGGTTGAAGGTACAGAAAACAGAAGGAGTGATCACTACAGCAAGTGCCCTAAGAAGTCAGGAAGTGAAAGAATCCAAGACCAGGTGAGGAGGTTAACCAAGAAAGGAGAGATCACATTTGCTCAACTGTAAAGGAAAGAGGGAGGAAAATAAGAATGAGAATGCAGGCAAATCTGTAGATGAAACTACCAGCAAGACAAGGGATTATTTTTATCTGATTGATGGTTTTTCTTCATGAAGTCAGCCAATTCTGGTGTGCTTGTGCTCACTGGTATTTTCTTTGTATTTACTGGAGAACTAGATAGATAGATATAGACATACACATAGACATAGAAATATATACATATGGCCATGTATACATATTGCCATATAACAATGTTGTGGTCAATGACAGATGGCATATATTATGGTGGTCCCATAAGATTATAATAGAGCTGAACCCTGGCTGGTGTGGTTTAGTGGATTGAGACAAGCCTGTGAACCAAAGGGTCATGGGTTCGATTCCTGATCAGGGCAATGTCTCAGTTGTAGGCTAGGTGTATAGTTGGGGGTGTGTGAGGGGCAACCACATATTGATGTTTTTCTTCCTCTCTTTTCTTCTCACTAAAATTAATCAATTAATTAAAGAGATTATAATAGAGCTGAAAAGTTCATATCACCTAGTGATGTTGTAGCCATCGTACCATAATGGGGCAATGCATTACTTCAATGTTTATGGTGAGGTTCTTATAACTAAACCTATTGCTCTATCAGTTGTATACAAGTATATATAGCCCATGCAATTATGTACAGCACATAACACTTGATAATAATAATGCATTATGTTAGTCAATTATATATTTAATATACTATACTTTTATCATTATTTAATAGTGTACTCGTCCTATTCATTACATAACATGACAGTGAGTGATGAGTCTATGAGTGCTGATGTAAAGGCAGCTGGAGAATTTTTGGAAGATCTACATAAGATAGTTGTGGAGAAAAAGTTCAACATAGATGCCAGATTTCAAGCCTTTGAAAGGCAATATAATAATCTTGCTTGGGGACAATATTGCAGGATACAAGCTGAAATTCTTTGTCATCTGACACAGTAAGATCCTCAGGGTTTTCAAGCATATTAATAAGCAATACTGCTAGTATACTGCAGGAAAAATAGGCAGTCATGGATGAACTAGCTGCTCTTCCAAGATGTCCTCCTGAATTGCTATGCTAGTGAAATGAAGTACTATTTAGAGAGTAATCTACCATTCAATATTTTGTTGATAATGCTCCCTGATATCCTCCTTTTATTGGTGATCTTCATCCCAATATCAAAGTGGTACTCCTCCCTCCAAGTACCACCTCTTTCATCCAAGCATGGATAAAGGAATTATAGCAGCTGTTAATGCCTACTACTATCCAAGCTATTGCTGTACCTGAGGAAGACATTGCAGAAACACTGATGTAATTCTAAAAAGATTGAAACACCTATGACTACATCAAGAACCTTGCTTGGGTTTGGGGTGATATCACCAAGAAATATAACAATGGCATCTAGAAGAAGACACGTGAAATTTTTTACAATGCTAAAGGTTTTGCCAAGGATAAGGAGGTTGCAAAAAGCAACAAGGCTGTAGCTGAGATGGCAAACCTCTTTAGCCTAGATGTAGATCAGGATAACATTGAGAAGCATCTAAAGTTCTTTCCTGAGGAATTGACTAATGAAGACTTGTTAAAAGTGAAACAGAAACACTCAGCCAAAGAGTCAAGAGAACAGGAAATTGAAAAAAAGAAACCCTGAGAAAATCCACATTAAAGGGGTAAGCAGAAACTTTTACAGATGTCAACAAGATCCTTAAAAAGTTTGAAAACATTGACCCCAATACCAAAACGTTTTCATTAATAGAGAGGAATGTTCATGGTGCATTATCTACTTATAAACAGTCTATAATGAAAAAGAAATGAAACAAATCAAGCAAACCACCATGGACATTTCTGAAAATAGTGACACCTCCTTAAGAAAAGCCTCAGGCATGTCCTTCAGGAGGTGTCCCAGAGGAAGACATTGTTGTCACAGGAGATGACAGCTCCCTGCATGTTATTGCCCCTGAAGACCTTCCAGTAGGACAAGATGTGGAGGTGGAAGACAATAATATTGATGATCCTGACCCTAAGTAAGTCTAGGCAAATGTGTGTGTTTGTGTCTCTGTTTTTAACCAAACAAATATTTAAAAAGTAAAAACAAAAAATGAAAAATAGGAAAAAACTTACAAAAACATTTCTGTACAAATGTATAATGTGTTATTGGTTTTTTTCCTGCTTTTTTTTTTAAATTTTTTTAAAGATTTTATTATTTTTCAGAGAGAGGGGAAGGGAGAGTGGCAGAGAGGGAGAGAGATATCAACGTATGGTTGCCTTTCACCTGTCTCCAGCCACAGATCTGACTGGAGACCTGGCTTGCAACCTGGTTATGTTGCCCTGGCTGGGAATCAAACCAGCAACCTTTGGGTTCGCAGGCTGGCCCCTTATCCACTGTGCCACCAGCCAGGTGTGTTAGTGTTTTAAGCTAAGTATTATTACAAGAGTTGAAAAGTTAAAAATTTTAAAGTTTATGAAGTAAAATTGTTACAGTAAGATAACATTAATTTATTGTTGAAGAAAAAAAAAACATTTTTAATTACATTTCATTGATTATGCTATTACAGTTGTCCCAATTTTCCCCTTTGCCCCCTCCACCCAGCACCCCCACTCTCTCAAGTAACACCCCCACCATTGCTCGCATCCATGGGTCACGCATGTAAGTTCTTTGGCTACTCCATTTCCTATACTATACTTTACATCCCCAGAGCTATTCTGTAACTACCTATTTGTACATTTTAATTCTTCACTTCTTTATTCCTCACCCTGTTCGCACCTGGCAACCATCAAAACGCTCTCTGTAATAATGATTCTGCCTCTGTTTTTCTTGTTTTCTTAGTTTGCTTTTTAGATTCCACTGTTGATAGGTATATATTTAGTGCCATTTTATTGTTTATCGTTTTGATTTCTTTTTCTTAAATAAGTCCCTTTAACATTGCATACAACAATGGTTTGGTGGTGATGAACTCTATTAGTATTTTTCTTGTTTTAGAAGCTCTTTATATGCCTTTTATTCTACATGCTATCTTTGCTGGGTAGAACAATCTTGGCTGTAGATCTCAACCTTTCATGACTTTGAATGTTACTTGCCAATCCCTTCTAGCCTGCAAAGTTTCTTTTGAGAAATCAGCTGACAGTGTTATGGGAACTCCCCTATGGGTAACTAACTGCCTTTTTCTTGCTGATTTTAAGATTCTCTCTTTACCTTTAAACTTTGGCATTTTAATTGTTTTTATACCATATTTTTACTTCACTATTCTATACACAAATAGTGTTTAAATTTGTTTAAATATACAAATACTTAACATTGTGTTACACTTGCCTAAAGTATTGAGTATAGTAACATGTTTTACAGGTTTATAGTCTAGGAGCAATAGGCTATACTACATAGCCTAGAGGTGTAGCAGGCTATACCATCTAGGTTTGTGTAAATACACACTATGATATTTGCACAATGATGAACTCACTAATGGTGTATGGAATTTCAGAATGTATTTGATTTAATTGAGGCACATGACTGTATTCAATATTTTTAAATAGCACATAACCTATTTTATATAGCTTCTGTTATAATGTATACCTGATGTATAACACAATGAGAAATCAATAAATATATGGTGATGGATTTTTAAAAATATATCATTTTATACTTGTGCTAATACTTGGATAAAGATGTATCAATCAATCTTAAGTGAGAAAAAAATCAAAGTTACTTCAAAGTATTCTTATATCTACCACAGGCAGCAACAAAAGCGAAATAAAACTTGAAGACCAACAGTATTTTTCCAATATTTCTTTTTCTTAAAGGACTATAAGTTAAGTTGCCTATTATATATAAAGTAACACAGTTTTTTGTTTTTGGTGTTAAAACAGGAAATAATTATCCAATAACCCTGTTAAACAATGCTCAATAGATGAGTTCCCCATTTATGTTTATGCCTTGAAATACTCCTCATTCCAGCTATTATACTCTCAACTGCATATTGGACAGATAGCTTAAACCTCAGTTAAAATAACCGTGACACTGTTAAGCAAAGGTTCAAATAAACCTATATTTGCAACTTCTGAGAAAAGATTTTGAGACTAATTTCACTTACACTTTTTCATTTAAGAAAATACATGTGTGAGAGTCCAACAGTTAAACAACTATATCATCAAATACTCAAAAATGAAACAGAAATTAAGGCAAAGCTAGGCACCTGGACTCTGACAACTCCTCTGACATCAGCTGTAAAGGTTGAAGTCACAAATTTCTTACCTAATTTGAGTTTTGCATATAAAATTTGAAGTAGGCAGTTTTCATTCACAGATCCCCTTTTTCCTCTGAACCTGTTTGAACTTTAAATCTTCCTTTCAACTTCTGCTGTCTATAAGGAAGTTCACTTACTGTCAAGAGCAAACTTATTTCATTTTTTATGCAATTCATTATAAATGATGGGAATCATTTCATTCTCTTGTAGGTGGCAGGTCTATGTTTCTTTCAACTCAGGCAGTCGAAATCGCCAATCTCATAAGACCTTTAATTGGTCTTTAGGGTATCACTCTGCCACCTTTTACTTATATATGATTTGCTGTCAAAAAATTCTGGATGTTTAAGGTAAATTTGTTAAAGTTAAAATTATCTTCACAGTATTTCAATAAAGTAGTTGGAGGCTTCCTACCAGTGCAGTACTAAGATGTAAAAAAAAAAAAAAAACTTGGCTCACTGTTATTAGGGATAAACTTGAAAGACAAGCTCTCCAGGTTGTTATACAGGTTTTAGGCATCCACTTAACATTTTGACTTTACCAAAGTTTGTTAGATTTTGCAAATAAAAATAAAGGATACTCAGTTAAATTTGAATTTCATAAAAAGTGAATACAATTTATATATATATATACATATATATATATATATGTATATATATATATATATCACCATGCACTATATGGAACATAGTTATATTAAAAAAAAGATTCATTGCTTATCTGAAATTCAAATGTAACTAGACATCATGTATCTTACTTGGCAACCTTAAATGCTCCTCATCTGAGAAGAGAAATATTGATAACACTGTTTCTTTGAATGATTTTTCTGGCCCATACAATATTTTTAACCCATTTCCAAATCTCTACTCAGAGTTAAAATTAGAAATCTCTCACAGTTCCTTATAACTAGAAGTTCTTCAGTCTTCTAAGTTTAAGATTCCTATAACCAAAAGCCTACCTAGGAAATTGTAACTATTTTTTAACATGAAAAATTAATCCAGGAAAGTATGTCTCATGATGGCTTAACATCAATACCCAAAAGGGAAGCGGGAGAAATAATCAAAGAACAATTTGCAAACTCTTTTAGAAAACTGAGAGCTGCTAGAGAAATTTAGTATGATAGAAGAAAAAATAATGACACACCAATCAATTAGATATGTGGAGAAGTAGGACACAACATTAGCATTTACTTTGCCCCTCATATACTTATTGTAAGCAATCTTATAAATAATCTAGGAAAATATGCTGGAGCACTATAGTGAAAGACTATCAGTGGTTCTCAAAGAACAGAAGTGCAATGAATAGTCTTCTCTGATAATTTGCCTTGGCTCAAAGTCATTTGAAATTATTTGAATAATTAAGTTATAGGTGACAAGATAACATTAAGAATTGTCAACAAAAATTGCTAAAGAAAAAAAAAATAGGAGAGATGAGGCTAAATCTAAGGATGTATATTATGACAGCCAGTTTTTCCAACAAAATTATTTCAAATGGTTCAACACTCAGAGCAGAATTTGCATAGGAAAATTAGTCCAAGAAATTTGCTAATGCATTTAAAAATTGGATTATTAATAATAAAATAACTAAGTTACATTGTCTTTCTGATGAAGCCAATTTTATTGTGGGTAGTAAATGCTATTTTCCTGATATCAAAAGGAGGCAATATTAACTCCACTTGGGTTTCCATTCAGGTTTATTCAAGTCCAAGTTGCTAGCCATAATAACCTTAAAGGGTTCTCATGATTTAGGCTTAGCCAATTTGCCTATTTTTATTTGGAAATGCATCTGTCTAAATGGGCTAATTTATATACACGTATTGACAAAGAAACTTCTGATTGGCATTAGAAGTGCAGAAAAATTAGGTAACTCTCAAACTGACCAAGCAAATAGAAATTGGTAAGTAACTAACCCATCAGGTACAGGAGAAAATTTCTTTTCTTTCTTTTTTTTTTTTTTTTTTAATTTTATTGTTGTTGTATTACATCCATCCCCTTTTTGCTCCCCTCTGTCCCCCTTCCCACCCACCCATTCCCCCAGAAAATTTCTTAAAAACAATAAAGCAATGAATATATTCTACCAAAAATCACTTGTAAAAGCAGCCTTTTCTCAGACATTTGTTTTATTTATACTCAGTTGACCCATGTTTTAAGTTTGATGTGATTTCTCAGCACTCTCTGACTAAAGTCCTTTTGATTAAAAAAAAAAAAAAAGCAGAAATATTAACCAGCAAAAAAATATGTTAAGTAGGTATTTTTATTATTATATGAGGCACATTTTTCAGGTTGTTATTGACCATTACTTTTTATATATTAAAGCAACATTTGGTGCTCCTTGAAGTTTTTAGTGGTCTCAGAGTTTAGTTTTTAAATTTTAATATTCTAAAGAAAACAGGCTTGGAAGGACAGAGCATAAAAATACTGAGAGAACAGTCTTCTTAATTCTTATTTGCATTGTGCTTAAAATATATGATCCTTTTTAGTCTTTTTAAAAAATATTTAATTTACCTTACAAATCTAATACAAGATGAGTCTGAACATCTTTTCTTACTAAGACCTAAAAGTAAGCGTATATCCCATACTGGAAAAAGAAGGGAACACACATATACTGAACATTGACTTGGAAATATTTCACACCTTAGGAGTTTGTTGTTTTTCCATTTTCTGCCTCAGCATTCCAGGGCAATGTTTCTTGCCTCTGATCAACTCTGAGCAGCAATTAGGAATTCTAAGTGGAGGGCCCTCCTACCAACAACACACTCAGTCCTTGTTTTGCATTAGCTAAACAAAATGATATATCTTTCTAAAAATAGGCAACCACTTAGGATCCACTTGATGATATTTTATTTTTATGCTACTTTCAAATAATTCAATTAGTTTTAAAGAAAAAAGGAAAAACTACTTTTGGTTAAAAGTCTGGATTTCACCAAAATTCTTTCAAATGAGGTAAAATTCCTATATTTTACTGTAACACCTAAAAAATATTTGATCCCTAAACAAAAGCATTGCGTTTCTGTCCAATTTGATGTCTTTTTTATGCTGCCTTAGTGATGGCCAAATAATTGGTTGTTCACTTGTGTCCTTGTCTCCCCCGACAGTTCCACAGATGCCCTGAACAATGCTCCAAAGACTGCTTTCAGTAGGGGCAAATCCTCATTAATCATTCCTGGCTGACAGCACAGGGAGACACCTGCATCTGGTGCAGGAGCCCAGCCATGGCTTATGAGAACGTGGATTAAAAACTAACCCGTGTGAGGTATGGCAGGCAACTTTTAACAGGGATGCAATGAACAGCAACAACACATACACACACACACACATACCCCAAAACAAATCTACTTCTGGTATCCCCATTTTTTTTAATATTTCAAACTGAAGTTGTGGTTCATGTTTCCATGAAAGCACCATTCTACTCTAAGAAAGTCTATCAGGGAACAAACCACACACAGGGTAATGATAAATAGCTGCTAAATTCTTCATGCCTGCATCGCCCAACGTTAGCATTAAATACTGATGAACTGTCACATAATTTTCATTTAGATATGATTGCAGTTTTAGCTTCCTATCTTATGGTGCTCATAAATATTTCCCCTAATATATTTCACAAGTAAGGAGAATGTATAAAATATACAAAAATTTTCAGCAAAATCACTTGCTTTTATGTGATTGCTTTCTTTTACTGAAATAATAAATTTGACTGTTTTGAAGATAGGGTTCAATGGAACCCTGGAAATAACCCTAGGAAATTAAGTATATTGTTGTGGTCCATGAAAGTTATTTTAACTTGCTTTTCCAACAAAATGAAGAACTTTTTAATTCCACAAAATACAAGACTTTTCTTTCACTTGTCACTATTTGCCTAACTGTACCAACCAAAAAGATCAGAAATAATGAACCCCAGTTCATATCTAGTAGCTTTTGTCACAGTGAAAATATGTGCATAAAGCATCAGAGCATAAAAAACTAGCAGGTAACATACTCAGGAAACTTCAGGTCAAAAATATATTGATGAATTTTTTTTTTGACAAATTTTTTTAATGGAAGTTATAAGCAAGCTAAAAAACCAAAACCCTGCAAAAAAACTGACAAAATAATATCATGGCTAGTAAAGTTGTTGTTTATAATTCTCACTTTGTAAAAATAACTAACATTAAGAAAAAAAAAGTAACAAATTTTCTAATACATCAATTAGAGATTAACTATAACATCATAAACATAACACTGAAAAGTTAACCAACAATAAAAGTAATACAATTTATAATTTCATAATGGCAATCTTTGATTTAGAACTACAGCTTTTGAAGTTCTAGTTTTAAGAAATTATACATGTATGCAAAGCTGCATATTGGGTAGACTCTAAAAGATCCCCTATGTGAAAATATAGTTTGCATTTAGTCTGGATATTTACAATGATTTACTTATGAATTGTTATAGTTTATAACAGATAAACAGTGGTGTTAAAATTGTACTCTTCAAGTCATAACATCCCTTCACCTAATGATTTACAAAAGTATTTAATTTAGAAGCATGTCTATGAAGCTGAAGATGGAAAAGTAGGTTAAGTGCCAGAAAAACAACAGCCAAATAATCAGCAGAGCACACAACAGTAGTAAATACAGTTTGCTCCTGCTTCAGTGCTGTGTAAGAGACATTTTCAATATCTCCCAGGAGTCCAACTGCCATTCTTTTCAACTTTGCTAGGCCCTGTCCCACAGCCAGGATGGACGGCCATGCAGTGGAGCTTAGCCCAAAACTTCTGTCCTTTGTGGCAGCTGCTGGTAGCATTTCACAACCAAAGGCTCCAAACCTATTTGAAACAAAATACACTTGGATAGTAGAGGATAGTAACCCCATACTCTACTCAGATATCCTTCTGATTTTGTATTTCCTTTTATAGTGGGAACTAAGATTCATGGCATTTTCACTCTTCATTGGGAGCTGTGGAAACACAGCCTGCAAGTACCCTCCAGTGTAATCTAGCGAAGGCTTGGGAATAATAAACTAAAACTAACTGCTTTTCATACAGAAAATATAATACAGGCAGTAAGGAAGGGAAAAGGAGTGAGAAACAAGGAAGGAAGAAAGGGAAGGGAGAGAGGGTAAGAAGGAAAAAGGAAGGCTAGTTATAAATTTCTTTGTATCACCAGTCTCTGGTCATTCTGTAGTCCAGGCCATTTTTTCCCCTCACCACATTTTAATTTTCCTTACTTCCAAGAAAAGAAATATAAGTAACTAACTTTTATTAAACATGAACTCCACATCAGGCACTTTTTGTGTATAGGTAGCCACCTTCATTTTGCAAATGAAGAAATTGGTAATTGAGGAGGTTGAATACAGTAACATGTCCAGGACACACAGAGTAAAAAACATTTCAAATTAGACCTGCCTTCCTCCAAAGCACATATTTTTTCCCACCAAATCACCCATATCTAGCCTTTATTCTCAGATATCGAAGGCATCTTAACACTGTTCTCTACAGCATGACTAAGAACTGTGTCTTGAATGAATGAATAAATGAACAAAGAACAAATAATCACATAGGTGACTAGTGCAAATAGATTATTACAGATTTAAGTAAGCACATGAAAAATATTTGAAACACAATCATTGTATTACTTCAAGAAAAATAAAAATTTGCCTTCAAATTTCAAAACAAAGATTTTTATTTTCTCCTGTTTTAAAATGCTCCAGAAAAAATGGTAGGAGTGTACATTACCTTTGATTATTGATATGTAAAAGGCTAAAATTCAGATTTAAAAAATAATTCAAAAATAAGCTGTATTTACGAATCCAGTCAGACATTTGTAATTATCATGGTTGCTTCCTTTAAAATTTATATATTTTAATATTTAGTGATATCAATATTTTACAGTCTCTGGTAGCATCTTGTTTTAAACTTTATTTCAGTTAAAGAAACATGAAGCAAAGAGCTCCTAATTCATTTTTCAAACAATAGAAGACCTATTAAAACATATTTCACAATTTATTATATAGTTCATGAGTAGCAGTACGTTATTACTTCTGAAAAAAATAGCAAATGCAATGTTAAAGCTTATTTTGAATAGATATGCTGAAATCAAGAATTAGACCTAGTCTTTCTTAAGAATAAAATTAACTACAATGCATTTTATATCATTTTGCATTAAACACTTAATCTTCTTTCTGAAAAATATATCAACTACAATGCATTATAATCATTTTATATTGAATAATAAATTTTCACATTGAAGTATTTTTATTAATTTTCAGAATAGAATTTTAGAACTATAATAAACTTACATAATAATTGATTAAATTTCTTTTATGCTATTTTTGAGAATTAAAAAAAGCTTTAAAAATATTAAATTACTCCAGAATACTTGTGTAAAGAAAATTTAAATTTGACTCCAACTCCAAGCCCAGTGGCAATTACACAGAACATGCTTTGTGTTATAAGATAACTCTAAGGGTTACAAGCAGTTGTCCCCAGCTGAAATCTAGACCATTGCTTGTTCTTGGTAAATAAGGTTTATCAAAACAAAGCCATACCAATCTTTTTACACATTGTCTATGTTTTTGTGCTATAACAGCACAGATAGATAGTTGGCCACAAAGGCTGCATGGTCCACAAATACTTATTTACTATCTTTTAACTCCTAGAAAAAGTTGGCTGGCTCTGAATAGTCAATAAGAATATGATACAACACAGGTTGAAGTGCATAATGGAATTATACCTGCCCCATCAACAAATTATAGTTTGGAGAATAAGATACCATGTATTTTGACAAAATAAAGACATTTTTTTAATATGTAATTGTGTGCTGATTCTATGCTAAATGATCACAGCACTCACATCACCCTTAATATGCCCCATTTTTTAATAAATAAATTGAAGTGTAGAGTTGTGATGTAATCTGCCTTTGGTTACTCAGCCAATCTATTGCAAAGATAAAATGTTTCCTGGAGACGCCAGAGAAAATTTAATAGCATAAAAGTGAAAGGTCAAGATAAATGTATGATATCATTATCTTGAAAAAAATTCAAGAAACAAAAGCAATTTATTTCTAATATAACTTACATTACTAAAGTAAGTTAAGGGGGAATTTTTATTCTTTATATAAAAACATACCATAAGAGCAAAAAATAAAGTTTCATATAATTAAAAAGTACAATTATCAAATAAAATATTTCAATGAATGGACTAAATAACATTACTACACCAGCAAACAAGTAAGGAGTATGAATATGAAAGACAAAAGAAGGAAATCTTCCATAACAGAGGGCAACACACAAAGAAGTATACTCTATTGGAAGACAAAGAAGAAGAAAAAGGAATCCCTGAATAAAAGATAGAAACACTAGAAAGCAGGAAAAGTCAAAAAAATCAAAAATAAAGAAAATTCACTAAGTAAGAAACAAGTTTTTGAAATTAAAATCTCAATAAGCATCAGGTAGAGTGTTGGTAGGAATGAGGGGGAATACCCACTTAGGTAGAATCTAGTAAAATTTTAATATTCCAAAGACAAATAAGAATATCTAAAATCTTTCAGAAAATAAAAAAAGATCACTTAATAAGCACTGAGTTTCAAAATGACACAAAATTTTTACAACCACAATTTTCACAAGACAACAGATTAAAGCCTTCAAAGTTTTAACAGAAAATTATTATTTTTTAATACTCACCAGAGGTTATTTTTATTGATTTTATTGATTACAGAAAAAGAGAGAGAGAGAGAGAGGGAGAGAGAGAGGGAGAGATAGAGAAATGAAAGAGAAATTGACCATGACTGGGAACCAAACTCATAACCTTTTGGTTATGCAGGAAGACATTCCAAAGAACTAAGCCACCTGGCCAGGATCAGAAAATTATTTTACTTCTATAATTCTATGCCCATGCCAATCTATCAATTAAATAAAATATTCCTGGATCAACATAAACAAAAAAATATATCACCTAGGCAACCTCCCATGAAACATTATTCTAGAGTGTTTTCCAGCAAAACAAAAAGGAGAATACAATGCTAGAAAGACTGGTAACCAATAGTGTATAAAAAAGTTAACTATAACCAAGAGGTAGTGAAGAAATTTAAAATAACTGCAAAGTCTAATCCCCTTGACCCTTTTAAGGCATCTCCTTCTTTGTGGTTCCAGGCCCTATATTTAATTTAACACTGAATAAATTACATAAGCATAAAACTATAAATGCAACCTACAGGGAGCGCGCAATAAACTGGCAATAACATTGCATCTCCTTATTTCACGTGCTTCTTATTAATTTTGGAAAACTATGTTTTCCAAAGTTATGATTTAAGATCATTGTTTCGGATATAAAGTATTAAATTCTGAAAGCAACCATCATGTCAAAGGAATACGACGTAAGAGCAACCATAATTTCTGAACTGCATGCAGGGCGAATTGCTAAGGAAATTGTGGACCTCAATAACAGCCCTTTACATACAATTTACAATGTAAAAAAGGTGTATGATGCTGATCCTTATGTCACCGCACCAACAAAAAAAATGCATAAGGTATGCAAGAATCGCACCAGTCCAGATATTGTATGCAGAATCCAAGACATCAATGAAGATCCAGGAAAGTCAATGTGTCCATAGCAAGAGAACTGCAGATTTCTAATGCAACGGTTCACAAGATTATTGCTGAAGATATCAGACACAGATCGTATGTTCTTAGAAGAGGCCAGTTTGTGACACAGCAGACAAAGGAAAAGCACTTTGAAAAAACAAGGAAACTGCTAACAAAATGGAAAAATCCCCAAGAAAAAAGCTCTCCAATTTTCTTCTCCAATGCAAAGAATTTTCAGCAGGACCAAATGGTCAACAGAAGAAAGAACAGGTGGCTTTGTGAGAATCTTAATGAAGTCCCAATGGTCATGAAAACGAAATTTCCTGTTACAGTGATAGTATTAGATGTTGTCCACAATGAAGGATATATCATGACCCCCGCATTTGTTTCCACAAGGCTTGAAGGTGACTGCTGATGTTTATCTTGATGTTTCGAGAGATGCATGGATAAAGCAAGTCGCAAATGGATGTCATTTTATCTTCCAACATGATGGTGCACCAGTAAGTAATGCCAAAAAGGTGCAAGAATTTCTCAGTGTCAATGTTCCTGAATTCTGATCAAAGGAAACCTGGACACCTAGTGCACCAGATGCAAATCCTTTAGACTATCATGTATGGAGCATTTGTGAGATAGAAGTTAATAAACAACCTCATTCCAATAAAGAGGCTGTTAAAGCTAAAATTGAAAACATTATGATGTCCATAGATAAAGGAAAGTTCATGAAAGAATGCTTAAAATCCTGAAGTCAAGTCTATTGCAACGAATGAAGACTTTTTAAAACAATTTTAAAAATGACTATGTTTATGTATTTACATATAAGAATTATTTCAAAATATAAAATTTTTGTGGTATGTTATTTTACTAAAATCTTGCCAATGTGTTACATGCACCCTGTATTTGAGGATCATATTTAGATTTAAGTTATAGTCAATTTGGAAGATTTAATTACATTTAGAGATTAAACTTTGGTAATGTAAAATGATAATATAAGTTTGTTATTAAACTATATAAAAGTTTAGTTAGTGAAGGTAGGAGTGGATAAGGGAACTAATTCACTAAATTCTTCATCTTTAAGTAAGTAATGATTCAAAATATGCTAACAAAAATATGATTGTCAAGAAGTTGATGAGTAGTATTTTAAAATATAATGGTAATCACCAAAATAATTTAAAAATATAAACCAAGAATAATTGCCTCGGAAAGTGGAAGGCCTAGTAAAGTTGAATTTTATGACATAAATTCTTCTAAACCACTTGAACTATTTCACTATGTGCAAATATTAATTTATAAAAATTATTTTATTGAAGGCACACAAAGGAGGAAACCAAGTAGGTATAAAACATTACTTATACATCTAACAATATCATATATTTGAACTGCTATTTTTATCTTCCCCCTTGATAATCTTACTAGGACAGGATAGAATGGTAGCCCTCAGAGTTCAGACCTTTATTTAAAAAAAAAAAAATGTCACCCTGGCTGGTGGCTCAGTGGAAAGGTGCCAGCCTGCGAACCCAAAGGTCAATGGTTTGATTCCCAGCCAGGGCACATAACTAGGTTGCAAGCCAGGTTTCCAGCCAGGTCTGTGGCTGGAGGCAGGTGAAAGGCAAACTGATGTTTCTCTCCCTCTCTGCCTCCCTTCCTTCCCTCTCTCTAAAAAGTAATAAATAAAACAGTTTTTAAAAAAAGTATCACAATCAGAACTAAGCACATTATTAAAATAGTGATTTAAAACAAATTAGAGTAAAACACATTAGAGATAGTTAAAATATAATAGTGAGTGCTTTGGTAAAATGCACCTTTACCAAGTGTATTAAATTGACTATGGAACAAGCACTGCCCTGTAACAGATGAAAAAGGTGGCCACAATATGAGTTTCATTTTTATTGGGAAATATGATAAATATTCATCCATGCATTCAATAAATGTTTAAGCACTACGTTCCATGAGCACACTTAGGAAGCAAAACAAATACATCAACCTTAAATATCAACTGAGAATTTTTACTACATTTAACCAGTGAATTCTCCACCTTACCCAAAATCAGGTTAATGAAGGATTTCTTTACTGTAAGCCAATAATTCTAATTTTGTTTTATAAATAAAAGTTAGAACTAAATATACACAGTAGGTTTGTTTATTCCCATTTACACATATCTGCTTTCAGATAACCTAATAACCTGATTCTAGTCATCTATTGCTGACTTCTTATAATATGTCTTCCTTCCTTCTTTTCTTCTTTCCTCCAGGAAATATTTATTGCATAGAGTATATTGCATTAATATACTCCACATATAGTCCTATGCTTTGGGAAAAGACAACAACCAGGACATTCAAACTCTCATGAAGTTTACATCCTGAACTTATCTGCTATTTCAAAAACAAGACTTTTTCCTTTGGTACCCTTATTCAACCTACACATTTGAGAAATGCTAATGGCCATAGTAATGTATAACAATTACTCTTCTGTTTGCAAGAAAAAGAAAATGAGGTTAGGGGAGAATGAACAATTTGTCATAAATCAAATAGCAACAGACTTCTTGAACTAAAGCCTAACAGAGATTTATTATACTTTGGTTTCCCTGAGGTTAGTGGGAAATCTTATTTTTTTAATTCAAAAATATTTTCCATCCATTGGCAAAATGAAATTAAAATTAAATACACGTGAGAAACTAAAGTATTCCATAACACCCTGAAATATGTATTGCATGGGAAGACCTATTAGTTTTAACTTAAAATCTATAAATGAAAAGGGTAATTAAGACTTCATTCACATTAAGGTGGCTTTTTTTTTTTTTTTTTTTTTGGCTTAGGTTAAATAATATTAAAGTGATTGGCATGTCAGAGAAGTTTTTCAGGTACCTTTTAAATATTTCTTACTTATATTCCCTAAAGTAAAAGGAATAATTAACTGAAATCCAATTAGTGTAGACTTAGAACACCTGTTTCTGAAATCCTTTGAATAACTTTATCATATTATTATTTTTTCTTGGTCTTTATTTTAAGATGAAACACATATCCCTATCCAGTTGCTCTTAGGAACTGAGAGATTTGCATATCACATAGAAGAAAAGTACTGTTTGTAAGAGAAACCTGAAGATTAAAAAGACCAAAAGAGTTGTAGATATATTAGAGCAGTGCCTGTTTTTTAACCCTCTTTTGACCAAAAACAAATTTGTTAAACTTCTCTTGGTGCTGGAAAACAAATACTAAAAGCAGATGACATAGCCCTCACCTTTTAGGAAATATAAATGATAAAATAATTGTTTAAAATGCACACCAAAGAAGAAAATAATGTATTTTGATAGGTAAAAATATTTATATCTTATTTTTCAAATTGCAGTAGAGAGATATATACAATAGGTTTTACTATGATATCAGGAATCATAAATTATGGTAATTCTTAGGAATCAACAAGGATCAAAGCTGAATAAATATCTAACTTAAAAGGCATCACAAATAGAAAAATTATAAGGAGAAGATGTGAAATGAATAATAAGTATAAGGTATATCAAACATTTCACTAATTGCCAGGATAAATTTCTAATTAAACAACAAAAGAATCTAATCAGGTTTAAAAGCAAAATCCAGTTATATGATGAAAACTAAAAAAAATCTTAGAGACTTGGAAATTAAAGGTCCATTTCTCATTAATCCTGGGCTCAAAAACCAATTCAAAGGGAGAATAAAAACTATCTAGAAAGCAATTCAAAGGGGAATGGTTTATAACAAATACATGAATACCAAAAGTATCTTTTTAATAAAAACGGTGAACTGATGAATGTTGATGGGAAGAGTGGCAAGGAAACCTTGATTTCTGTTCTGTGACTTTGAGAAGTTACCTCTATTTCCAATGATCATTTTAAGAAATCACTTACAATACCCAAGCATCTGGCCTCATGACCCACAGCTGCAAATCCAGTGTATGACCTTCTGGATGATCTCTCCCTGTCCTCCCTTCAGCCAAATCCTTTTGACCATTGCATTTATCATTCACCTTCAGAAGGTAAAAAAGAGAAATGAGAAGCAAACCACAAGAATGTTCATCTTTCTAACTGTTCATAGCTCCAGGAAGAATTGATGTGAGAATGCAATAGACATATAATGTGAGCCAACTATGTAATTTAAAATTGTCTAATAGCCACATGAAAAACAAGTAAAAGGAAACAGGTAATATTAAGTTCACTTATGTATCTTATTATGTCCATTATATCTCAAATATTATTTCAGGATGCAATTAATATGAAAATTGATTCATACCAGTGATTCATGAGCTACTTTTTATTCTGCTTTACCATGTCTTCAAAATTGAGTGTATCTTTTAATTTATAGCACATCTCACTTTGGGCAGACCACATGTTAGTGCTTAATAGTCACAAGTAACTATCATATTAGACAGCAATAATTGGACATGTTTGAGGACACTCAGAGACTCATAGACCCAGCAGTAATTTATAGGCCCACTCCTCTAATATACTGATAGAACATTTAAATTCTATTTCTATGCATAACAAGGCTTTGTACAGAGAACTCAGGCTACTGAATGGTTAATTAGATTCTTTTGTGGCCAAAGAGGTTTTCCCTGTCCTTGCAGAGTTTCCAATCAAAATGTATAATGAAACACAGGAGAAAAATATGCCAAATATGAAAGTCAAATTCAAAAGTAATGTTTAGAGTGTAATTCAAAAGTATCTTTAAAGCCTTGGCTGGGTGACTCAGTTTGTTGCAGGTTAAATTCCTGGTCAGAGCACATATCAAGGTTGCAAGTTCAACCTCCTAGATGAGGCATGGATGGTGAGCAGCCAATTGATGTTTCTCTCCCTCTCTCTCCTTCCTCCTTCTCTCTCACTCCCTTTCTCCCTCCTTCCTGTCTAAAATCAATGAGCATATCCTCAGGCGAGGATTTTTAATAAGAAAAATATATATATTTATGTATGTATTTAGGGAATTTACATTGATAAAAGTATAGAAAAATTACATATTTATTCATGCAGTGGTTACTGATCTATAGATCTAGTCACACTTGAACTTTAAGGTATCATTAGTAGACAAACACTATTTGTAACAGTGATATTCTACAAAATATGGCCTATTTCCTTATATTTATTTTTCCTTAAATCTCTTGGTAAATTATATTCTCAGTTAGGTGGTTATAATATAAGCTTGGTGTTTTATACAAAATTCCTTATTGGTTTCTTTCTATAAATCAGTGCTAATTTGACTTCTCCAGTTTAACTTGATGTGGCCTCTATAAAAACCTAATCCATAGAACAGGAATACATGAAAGCACTTGGTGAAGTGTTCTTTTATCTCTGGTATGTTGATTTATCCACAGACTCTCCAGCCTACTATATAATTAGTCTTCATCCTGAAATTTGCTACCCCACCTTAGATAATGTATTCCATGTTTTTATTCTTCCTGGATAGAATTTTAATATTTTGTGGATATGGTTCATAATCCTTGAAAATCTACTTACTCCTCCTGGAGAACTGCTTGGTGCTATGTTTCCTATCAAGTTAAATATTTGAAAATTACTGACAATTAATAAAATTAGCCTGTTTAAGTTGTAAGGGTATAATAGAAATCCAAGCTTCTTTCAATGTGTGCATATGATAAAAAACAAAATTATGATGAAGAAAAAGAAAATACACTTTTAAAATTTCTCTAAACCACAACATGGTGAAACAGGTCACCTATACTGATGAATGCCTAATGCTCTGACCCTTACAACATAACAGGTACAACAGCTCTACTTAAGACACAGAGGCAAATACAGGAAGATGTCAGGTTGAGGACAGAGAAGTAAGACTCAAAATAGAAAACAGATCAAGGTCCCAGTGAGCAAATTAAGTGACAAAGAAATAGTCAGCCTAACAGATGTACAGTTTAAAACACTGGTGATAAAGATGTTCACAGACTTGACAGATGTGCTTAAATATGGCAAACACAGAAGGGAAGAAATCAAAGCTAGGCTATGTGAAATGAAGAAAAATCTAAATGAAACCAAGGGTGAAGGGAAAGAAACCAGGGTTCCAATTAATGCTTTGAAGCATAAGGAAGGAATAAACAGTCAACCAGTACAGAATGAGAAGACAAGAATTGGAAAAAAAAAAAGAGGAGAGGCTTAAGAACCTATGGGACAACTTTAAATGTGCCAATATCCAAAGCATAGGGGTGCCAGGAAGACAAGAGGAAAAAAAGAAATTGAAAACTTGTGTGAAAAAACAGACTTGTGTGAGGAAATAGACTGGTGTGAGGAAATAGACTTGTATTTCTATTTCCCTCCCAAATTTGGCAAAACAAATAGATGTAGAAGTTCAGGAAGAACAAAGAGTCCCAAACAAGCTAGATCCAAATCAAACCACACCAAGACATATTATAATTAAAATGCCAAAGATTAAAAATAAAGAGAGAATCTTAAAAGCAGCAAGAGAAAAGAAGAAAGTTACCTACAACAGGGTTCCTATAAGACTATCAGCTGATTTCTCAAAAGAAACTTTGCAGGCAAGAAGGGATTTGCAAGAAGTATTCAAAGTGATGAAAAGCAAATACTTACAACCAAGATTACTCTATCCAGCAAAGCTATCATTTAGAATGGAAAGCAGATAACATGATTCCCAAACAAGGTAAAGCTAAATGAGTTCATCATCATCAAGCTATTATTGTATGAAATGTTAAAGGGACTTAAGAAGAAGAGGATCAAAATTATGAACATTAAAAAGACAACAAACTCACAACTATCAACAACAGAACCTAAAAAATAAAAATGAAAATAGAAACAAACCATGCAAACAACCAGAATAGGATCAGAATCATAGGTATGGGGATCATTGGGAAGGTTAACAGCTGGGAGGGGAAAGGGGATGAAACGGGGAAATAGTGCAGGGATTAGGAAACATAATTGTTGAGTACAAGATAGACAGGGAGAAGTTAAGAATAACAGAGGAAAGGGTGAAATCAGAGAACTTATATGTTCGCATGGCCATGAACTAAGGGGGGTTAGACTGAGGGAGGGAATGGGACTCTAGAGTGGAGGGGAGCAAAGTGAAAAGAATTTGGGACAACTATAACAGCAGAATCAATAAAATATACTTTATAAAGGTTCTCTAGATGGTAATACAAATTACAAACTTCTTGATTTATTTGAGATTTTTATTTGCAGTTGAATTCAGTAGTCTCAGTATTTAAAAACATATTCTCCTAAAATTTGTCTTATACTTATAGATGCACTCTCATTACATAGAATATGTTAAGATATTACAAATATAATATCTTGACTAATTCACTACTCATTATATCTATATAAATTTTATAATAAATATTGACTTGGCTTACTTTTATACATTCTCTTTTTGCCACATGCTGAAACACACAAAAAGTAAAGTTTGAATTTTAATGTTCCACAACGGTATTTTTACTACATTCATATTTAAAGAGAAAAGAACTCATGGAAATAATAACAAGGATATATTCTTCCCTAACCAAATGGAAAATGAAAATGGAAATGACTAGAGTAAAATAAATGTTTGCTTAATTACATACATTTTCCCAGCTGTTGAAACCAATGCATACATTTAATCAGAAAGTACTAACTTCACAAAATATATGTCTTTAAAAATCTTACTTGAAAATGGGAAAATGTGCTATTTATTTTAGAAATATATTATAATGAATGTCATAGTCATAGAAACTCCTGGGAGAGTGTAGGGGAAAATATTAATAATGTCCTACGAATGAAGAAAGAGGACACAAGCTAAGAAGATTTGATAGGACCATGAGCCTGGTGAGTAGGTTGGTAGAAAGCAGATTCAGATGCCAAAGAGGAGGCAAGGTAAACTGGGGTAAAAATCCAAATAGTGGATTAAAGGGTAGGATTCTAAGTTCTGAAACACAAGGGTGATAATATAGGCAGCTTGGGAAAGGATTAAAATAAAGAAGTGATAACAGTATTCATTTGAGAGAGAAGGCTGTCAAAAAATGTAAATAAGAATAAAAAGGTAAAAAATAACATTACACTTAAGCAAGGGTTATAATAGCAGAAATCCAAAGAAATTTTAATCTCTAAGTGTTCTGCAATCATTAGCAGAGAGCCAAGGCAGGCGAAAAAGTTTGTCCCAGTTATAAAATGCCAAATGGACTGCAAATGAGCAGAGACATTTTACCTATTTCATTTCCCAGTTGCTTTTCTTTTTTCTTTTTTTAAAAGATTTAATTTATTATTTTTAGAGTGAGGGAAAGGGAGAGAGGGAGAGAGAGACATCAATGTACGGCTGGAGACCTGGCTTGCGACCTGGTTATGCGTCCTGGCTGGGAATCGACCGAGTTGCTTTTCTTGAATCTATCATATTAGACTATCAAAACCTGACACCCACAATTATATCTTTATTACAGAGGATACTGTATCATTTAGAACAACATATTAAAGGTAAATACGGTATTTGACAACTTTTAATAGCATGGTATTTCAAAGTACCATATTTAAGCTAGATAGTGTTAGAGTCTTCAATTACTCATTTTTACTTAATTGTTTATATAATCTAGCTTGTGTACATATTGCTTCATTCATTAAAATATTTTGTTAGTAGTTCCTGAAATTAAAGCTTATTCTTTAGGGGAAAATAGGCCTTTGATTCATTTCCTAATACATAATAAGTTGATGCTTTATAATTACTGACTTTTAGTAAGGAATCAAACTTTAAAAAACCTTTTCTAGCTATTAATTTTAATTTCATTCAATGGTACTGTTCAACCACATATTAGAGATACATCTTTATCCATTATTCCATTAAAGATTAAAACATAATACAAAAAAACCCCAATACTTTATAATTATAATTAAAATTATAACTATAATCTTTGTTCTTGCTACATTCTAGATAACTTTTGTAATATAAAAGTATTTCTATTCAATCAAGATTCTAATTATTGATGAAACATCACCTTTTTCAATTAAAATGACTAAATGAAAAATTTAGAAATGATCAGTGATAAAGATACCAGGGGCAAATTGTGATAAGAACACAAGAGTTTACATATTTAAAGCTATTGTGTAGTATATAGGTATACATCAGTCTTAAGTGAAAATTTAAACTTCACCTTAAAAACTAATTGCATATGAGTAAAACAAAAATGAACTGCTTTAAAATGTTCCTTGCCGGAAGTTCCTAAAGCAGCCTCTCATAAAGCTTTCTTAAAACACACATGTGCACATAGACAACATAAAAACTAAAATCAAAGTAAGATTAAAGCCGACACAAAGACCAGATCAAAGAATGCCAAAACTATACCTCATGAACCAAGTGGGGAAAAATGTGAAATTCATTTTCCCTATTGCTTCTTTTTACTCAGTGACCCAGTTATTATACAATGAGAAAACTGAAAAGTTTCTTGTTATGCTCTCAAAGTACACACCTTTTAAGCTAAAAGAATTACTCTATGAATTGTATTTTTTAAAAAAACATTTTATTCTTCCTGTCATGATATCCCAATAAAATCTGTATAATAATATATTATAGCTGTATAATAATCTGTATAATAAAATGTGTATTCTAGAAAAAATTTAGGGGCATGATGACCAATGCACATACTCACAATAACTTTGATTTATAAGTATAATGATGTTAAAAACCTTGTAAGCCATCAGGAAAAACAACAAAACCAACTACAATAAAAAATACTCAGGCTGGCCTCAAACTTTTTCATGACATTAAAAGACAGGAAGGAAAATAGATGAGATAAAGATGTGACTAATTCAATAATTCAGTCGTTCAATAAATTATATTTTTGTATTAAAACATCTCAATTATTCTTAGAGCAGGAAAAACAAAATACACATAGTACTAAAGAAATTTATTGAAGGCATACTCTAATGACCAGCAACAAATTAAATAAAGCTAGAGTTAAGAATCTGAAAAAAACACAAGAACCGTATAATTTCACTCATTTGTGGAATACAAAACAAAAAAAGACAAATAAACAAAAACACAGAAAAACAAAAAACAAACTCATAGATATACAAGGTCTATCTGGACAAAAGCCAACCATTGCTAACCATTGTTAACATAAAGAGGACAACATCGATGTAACCTGGTAGCTAAGGAGAGTGGTCTGGAATGCGCACGTGCGAACAATGATGACTTCACTGTACTAGTCAGTAGGGGCACTAGACAATGTTGAGTGAGCATGTGTACTGTGTGGCTGTCATATTCAAAATGACTGAGTAGAGCAACAAATCTGCATCAAATTTTGCCTTAAGCTTGAACATTCCTCTGTGGAAATGATTCAGATGACTCAGAAGGCCACATTTATGGGCAGCAGGTGATTGGCAGTTGCATCACAAAAATGCATTTGCTCATACATCACATCTCATGCAGATTTTTTTTGACAAAACACCAAATCACCCTGGTGACTCATTCCCTCTACAGACCAGATTTGGTGCCCTATGACTTCTGGTTTTTCCCAAAACTAAAATCACCTTTGAAAGGGAAGATATGATGAGATTCAGGAAAATACAATGGGACAGCTGATGGCAATTGGGAAAATTGTGTGAGGCTCCAAGGTATCTACTTTGAGGGAACTGAGGCATCATTGTCCTATGTACAATATTTCTTGTATCTGGTATCTTCTTCAATAACTGTCTCTATTTTTCATAGCTATGGATGGATATTTTCTGGACAGACCTCTTAGACAACAATGCAGTAGAAGCATGGAGGGGAGAATGTAGAGGGTGCAGCAGGTCAAATATGTGTCAAAGAAAAGGGATTAAACTCCAAGAGGGGAGCACACAGCGGAGTATACAGATGTTGTTTTATAAAGTTGTAAACTTGAAATTCATATAATCTTATTACTGTTACCCCAATAAATTTAATTAAAAGTTTTATATCTGAAAGTCAGAGTAAGAATTCTGTAAAATTTCATTATTACAAAACTACCACATACTCACAAAGTAGAGAAAATACTTAAGAATTAGGGGGGAAATGAACATAAAACTAAAATCAAAAAGGTGAACTTAAATTCAAACAAAAGTATCAACTTCAAGGCAAAACTGATACCAAAAAAAACAAAGCATTAAGTTGAAAATCAATAATCTCTCCTGTAAATATGTAGTCTTCAACCTACTCATATAAGGGTCTATAGTTCAAATTCATACTATCCCCTGGTTAGGAAATAGCCAGGCTGAAAGAGTTAATTAAAGTAACTCTACCTTTGTGGGGCTCTCTGACTCCAGCAGAAGCCCAATAAATGTAAACAAACCTGGTAAAAGGGATCGAAGCAGATCTAGCAAAGGCCTCAACAGTATCCATAGTTATTAGCTATGATTTAAAAGACTTATCTTCCCGTGCTCGCTTCGGCAGTACATATACTAAAATTGGAACAATACAGAGAAGATTAGCATGGCCCCTGCGCAAGGATGACACGCAAATTCGTGAAGCATTCTATGACAGACTTCACAGAAATAGAAAAAATACTTCAAAAATTTATATGGAGACAAAAATGCCCACAAATAGCCACCGAAATCTTGAGAAAGAAGAACAAGGTAGGAGGAATCACAATACCAGACTTCAAACAATACTACAAGGCTACTGTCATCAAAACAGCATGGTACTGGCATAAGAATAAACATATAGATCAATGGAACAGAATAGAGAGCCCAGAAATTAACCCAGGACTCTATGGTCAACTAATATGTGACAAAGGGGGAAGGAACATCAAATGGAGTAAAAACAGTCTCTTCAACAAATGGTGTTGGAGAACTGGACAGCAACATGCAAAAAGATAAAACTAGACCACCAACTTACACCATACACCAGAATAAACTCAAGATGGATAAAGGATTTAAACATAAGCAGTGCCACCATAAAGGTCCTGGAGAAAAATATAGGCACTAAATTTTTTGATATCCTATGCAAAAATATGTTTACTGATACTTCACCAAGGGCAAAGGAAATCAAAGAATGAATCAACAAATGGGACTATATCAAATTGAAAAGTTGCTGTTCAGCTAAAGAAAATATCAGCAAAATTCAAAGGGGAACCAACTATATGGGGAAACATAATTGCCAATGATACCTCAGACAAGGGTTTGATCTCCAAAATATATAAAGAACTAATGCAACTCAACACCAGGGAGACAGACAGCCCAATTAAAAAATGGGCAAAGGACCTGAACAGACAACTCACTGAGGAAGATATACAAAGGGCCCAGAGGCATATGAAAGAATGCTCAACATCACTAGTCATCGGAGAGATGCAAATTAAAACCACAATAAGATACCACCTCACACCTGTCAGAATGGCAATCATCAACAAATCAACAAACAACAAGTGTTGGCAAGGATGTAGGGCAAAGGGAACCCTGGTGTACTGTTGGTGGGAATGCAGGCTGGTGCAGCCACTGTGGAAAACAGTATGGGGTTTCCTTAAAACACTAAAAATGGAACTGCCTTTTGATCCAGTGATTCTACTACTTGGACTATACCCAAAGAATCCTGAAACACCAATTCATAAGAATCTATGTACACCTATGTTCATAGCAGCACTATTTACAATAGCCAAGTGCTGGAAACAGCCTAAGTGCCCATCAGTGGATGATTGGATCAAAAAGCTTTGGTACATTTACACAATGGAATACTATACAGCAGAAAGAAAGAAGAAACTCCTACCCTTTGCAACAACATGGATGGAACTGGAGGGTATTATGCTTAGTGAAATAAGCCAGTCAGTGAAGGACAAATACCATATGATCTCCCCCATTACAGGACAATAACGAACAAAACTAACAACAAGCAAAACAGAACCAAATTATGAATACAGTGAATAGGCCTTCAGTGGTCAGGGGGAAGGGGGTTGGGGGGAGGGGGGAGGAAGAGGCAAGGAAGAAGAGCAGTTTAGACAAGAACCTAGTATAAAGGACCCATGGACATGGACAGGTGGGATTGACTTTGTGGGGAATGGGTGGTGGGGAGGGGGACAGAGGGGAGCAAAAAGGGGATGAATGTAATACAACAATAATTTTTTTTTTAAAGTGTCATTAGTAGATTGAAAGGGTTTGAATTGAACAGATTAGTTGATTGAGGGAAATTTTTAATGTTAACAATTTCATGTTTTCAATACATGGGAATGGCTTATTTTTCTAATGTTTTTTGTGTTTCTCTCAATTTCTTTTTTCAATGTGTTATAAGTTGGAGAGCACAGGTCTTTCACCTTTTTAATTATGTTAATTTACAGGTATTATGTCTTTCCACACAATTGTAAATGGAATCTTTATTTCTCATTTTATTGTTTATTAATGTATAGCAAAATGACAAATTTCTGTCAATTCAATTTGTTATTTTGAATAGCAGTAATGAGAGTGAACATTCTTGATTTTAAAAACAAATTTTTTTCATTTCCTACAATTGAATATGTTAGCTGTGAGGTTGTCATGTATAGCCATTATCAAATTGAAATAAATTACTCCTATAAACCAAAAATTTTTAAATAATAAATAAATAAAAGACTTGTCTTCCCTTTCCAATGTTTAGATTCAGACTTAAATATTCTATTTTAAATAAAAGGTGTGTCACATGATCATACCTTCAACAGCTACTGAATTTATAATAATCTACTATTTGAACTTGTTAGAAAACCATTGGGAAACACCTAACTCAGCTCTCCCAACACAGAAAATACTCCGCAGTTATGATGAATTATCTAGTTTCTTACACTGATGATGATATAAAAATTATATTAGTTTAAAGTGAAAGTATTTATGTTGAAGAATTTTACTGAAACTAAAAGGTGATAACAATAAAATAACATATACATATCACACTCAACTATAAAAGCTAAGTATTTAATAAGATTTGTGATTGAAAAAATTAGAATAGTGAAAGGACTCATGTTCTGTAATGAAAACTTGAGAACAGTATTTCTCATCACTAACTCATCTCTATGCGACAGATGTTGCCTACTCTTCAACCACTATTAAGTAAAATCAACAATTTTTAATTTTTGTTACTTTTTACTAAAATGTTTAAGGAATTATTTTGTTAGTAAGGAAGAATTTTAAATATATTGTTTATTTGTTTATCTTTTAAAAGATTTTATTTATTATTTTTAGAGAGAGGGGACAGGAGGAAGACAGAGAGGGAGAGAAACAGCAACGTATGGTTGCCTTGCACCTGCCTCCAGCTACAGACCTGGCTGGAAACCTGGCTCATAACCTGGTTATGTGACCTAGCTGAGGATTCGAACCAGCGACCTTTGGGTTTGCAGGCCAGTGACTTATCCACTGTGTCACCAGCCAGGGCTGAACATACTGTTTAGAAATGAATTCATGTCCTTTCGTTATTAAGCAAAACATAGGTTTCAGCATATTGAGGTAACATTCATTAAATATTATATGCCAAGTATTCTAAGTTATATATGTTTTAATAATTTTATGCATAGACACTATTGTAACCTACCAATTTATCCAGAAGGAAACTGAGGCATAGAAGAATTAAGTACATTTTATAATCATATAGATTGCAAGCAGTAGAACAAAACTCAAGCAGTTTCTCTTTGGAAAACACATTCTGTTGTTTTGTGGGGTTTTTCTTTTTAAGATTTTATTCATTATTTTTAGAGAGAGGGGAAGGGAGGAAGGAATAAAGGGAGAGAAACATGATTGCCTTTCACCTGCCTCCAGCTATGGGCCTAGCTGGAGACCTAGCTTGCAACCTGGTCATGTTCCCTGAATGGGAATCAAACCAGTGACCTTTGAGTTCAAAGGCCAGTGCCTATCTATTGAGCCACCAGCCAGGGTGGAAAACACATTCTTAACCATAATAAAATACTTCTTTGCTATATATATATATATATATATATATATATATATATATATATATATATAAAATTTTCTGTATTTATGAATTTGGCTGATATAGGTACCACAATAAGTAGAATCATGCAGTATTTGTATCTGGTTTAATTTACTTAGCATATTTTCAATATTTATCCATGTTTTATTATATATCAGAATTCTATTCCTTTTTAATGCTGAATAATATTCTATTTTGTGTATATACCATATTTTATTTATCCATTCATCTGTTGGTAGACATTTAAGTATTTTGTATCTTTTGGCTATTGTAAGTAATAATCCTTGAATATTGTTCAAATCTCTGCTTTCATTTCCTTTTTGTATATAACTAGCAGTGAATTTCTGGATCATAAAAAAAATACCTCTTTGCAAGACTATCAATAATAAACAAGTAGAAATAAAGTTTCTAGCACTAAGAGAACAACTTAAAATATTGTATGATCCGGAAGAAAGTTTTAGTCTATGAGCTGACAGCATTTTCAAATCAGACCATTGAAGGTTAGCTTTGTGATTATTTTATTTTCATGATTTCATATAGCAATAAAACCATTTTCTTCATAAATATTAAAAAGTTATATCTAAAATTTAAGCTTCTTTGAAAATATCAGAATGAATGCTCTTTTTGGTTTCTATAGGAAAAGATAGACACTTAAACCTGAAACTCGCCTTTCATCTGAGAGAGAGGTAGGGAGGGAGGCAGTGAGGGAGGAAGGGAGGAAGAGAGAGAGAGATCATCAAGGAGAGTAAATCTCCATCCATAATCCATGCCTACAATATAGCTGAAAGATCATTGAGAGCCTTCAGATTATATGTCAAAAGGAAAATACATGAGACCAACAGAACTAAGAGTGAAGTCTGGTGCAGATTTCATGCACCAGACTTGAGGATAATTCACTCCCAGATAAAGTATGAATAAGTAATATAAAGAACAAGTCTGCAAGCCCTGGCTGGTGGCATAGTGGATAAGGTGCCGGCCTGCAAACCCAAAAGTTGCTGGTTCGATTCCCAGCCAGGGCACATAATCAGGTTGCAAGCCAGGTCTCCAGCCAGCTCTGTAGCTGGAGGCAGGTGAAAGGCAACCATACATTGATGTTTCTCTCCCTCTCTGCCTCTCTTCCTTCCCCTCTCTCTAAAAAT